>WHNR01000078.1:0-278791 GCA_009859135.1 Formica selysi | reverse complement strand
TTTTCAGTATGAATGAATAATCCGCAAGTTTTTAATCTCCTTGTTCAATGTTACGGCCAATTCTTTTTTTGCAATTTTTTCCATCTCGCGACCATATTTCATAGCCGGCGGTATCGATAGAGGGAGGAAATAAAATGTTCTTCACAGTCGCGGCGCAAGACGTTGTCGGTCTCATGCGACTATATGATTCCAAAATTAGACGCTGTCAACATTTCGTGTCTCAATGATGCCACAAATCCGATTCATTTTGCTCATTGTATCACGTTTCATTTGTCTCCAATTTTGCCCATTTTCAAACAATTTTCCAAATGATTTTCTCGAAGTTGCTCAAAAACATCGGGTGGAAGATCTGGTTTTTGTGATTGCGGCCGTAAGACAATCTGTGTCCCGATTCCCGTTTAAATTTCTTTTGCCTTCCATTCATTTCGCGAGATTCTCTGGTTCGTGCAACTTTTGCTTGTCGTCGCTTTTTCCACAGTCTCGACAATGAGAGGAACATTTTTACATATGCTTTTATGCACTTGCGTGAGAACTTGTTGCGTATTATATTTGCACAACTGACCCGCAATTCTAGCATTGTAGGAGCCTCGTTTACCAAAATTTATGCGCTTTCCACCAATTTCTTTGCAGATTATCGAGTTGAACGATTCTGCAGGATTGTTGGTGAATTTCAGCAACAAGCTGTCGGAATAAGCGCTTAAATATACGATAGCACTCTCTACTTTTGTAAAGACCGTGCAACTTGAATATGGTACATAATTTTCTTTGTTTCATCACGGTCACATATACGACCGCGTTCGTTACATCGTTTATGTTCACCAAATATATGGCTAGGATATTTAGATATCTTTTGTAATTCCATTGCCTTATAATGGTCAGGTTGCTCTTCTTCTCTTTGCAAATCGATTGCTTTTATCACCTCTTTTCGTATTTTCAAAATGTTGCTTTTTACAACATTTCGTAGCTGCACGAAACCACGCTTTCTTTGCATTTTTGGCTGAGTTGTCTCTGCTACAGCCCTCAACTTTTTACATAGATTGCGAAGCAAATGATTCGTACATTCAATTTTTTTCACGGTTATCATTTGTTCGCGATATGGTCTAGTATCAACGATGGTCTGATATACGCTACTATCACCATCGGCAATAACCGTTCTATAAATCATTCCATGCATTTCCAGGCTACTTTTAAAAGCCTTCTGCAATGGCGTCGCTCTCCATACTTGTGGAGCTTGCGTTACGATCGAAATTTTTGTAGCATTTATGATCTCTTGGTTCGATTCTGTTTCGTTCCGCTATATCACATATCGTGCAAAATTTATTGCGGATTCCGACGAATAGAACCTTTTTTGTGCGGTAACCAAGTATGGCACCAACACCGAAAGAGAATCGTAGGCATTGCCGTACGATCTCTTCATCCAACTACCATCCGCTACAACAGTTATGTACGGAATACCGTTTATAGTTTCTTTTCTTTCGAGAGCGAGTTGCTTTTCAATTTCGCCAGCCATTTTCATATTTTCCATGGCTGTTTTCTCAAAATCATTGATTACATTTTCTCGATATTTGATGTAAGTTTTATCGGACATACATGGAATATTCATGGCTGCACACAGCTCTTCCAGCTGGGCAAAGCCGATTCCAACTGTAACAGTTCTGCTACAACAGCCGTATTAACGTCCATGTTTCTGGCTCTGTGGGTTCTGACCAGATGTTTGCTTCATAATTGCACATTTGGCACTTGAAGAACAACTGCGTCATTAACCCCGGCGACGAGAATTAATGAGTTTCCAATCTTTAAATTGGCACTCTATCCCTCGCGCATGATTATCGAATGTTCTGTGGATTTCATTCCACAGAAAAGCAATGTCGACAATGCGACGGCCTTCAGGCATGCTTTCCTGGATACGATTTGTATCCAGAAGGCCATTTTCGATAACAAAATTATTGTTATCTGCGCAAAGTTCTACATTTTCTACATAACACATACCTGTATTTGAAGTTAACTCCAGGCACTGCATTGTTTGGATACTAACTTTGGAATCCATCGTATCGGGAAGTGATTCCACCGATTTCTGGTAATCGATGGATTCGTTATTAGTACCCTTAGCAATACTAGTGTCCCTGGAGTCATTTGCCTCCTGGCTTTTTACCAATTGCAATAACTGTCGCCTGCAAAGAAAAATAAATGTATAAGTATTTTGTAAAACATTGCTATCAAAAGATTTGTCATTTTTTTTATCGCTTTGGATTGTTATAAAAATATAATCTCTGAAAATAAAGTCTTTTGTTTATAAAACCTTATATAACTAGTACTGAAAATTAATATCAATAATAATATTAATTATTATAATCCAATAGATAATGTTCAATTTTGTAATAACCAAAGCGCACATGCAAAACGCATTTGGTGGGAAATATTTCTGTCAACAACCAGCTCACGATTTTATCGCTTCTGGAGACATTTATCAACCAAAGCGCACAAGCAAAACGCATTTGGTGGGAAATATTTCTGTCAACAACCAGCTCACGATTTTATCGCTTCTGGGAGACATTTATCAACCAAAGCGCACAAGCAAAACGCATTTGGGGAAATATTCTGTCAACAACCAGATCACGATTGATCGCTTCTGGAGACATTTATCAACCAAAGCGCACAAGCAAAACGCATTTGGTGGGAAATATTTCTGTCAACAACCAGATCACGATTTGATCGCTTCTGGGAGACATTTATCAACCAAAGCGCACAAGCAAAACGCATTTGGTGGGAAATATTTCTGTCAACAACCAGCTCACGATTTTATCGCTTCTGGGAGACATTTATCAACCAAAGCGCACAAGCAAAACGCATTTGGTGGGAAATATTTCTGTCAACACCAGATCACGATTTGATCGCTTCTGGGAGACATTTATCAACCAAAGCGCACAAGCAAAACGCATTTGGTGGGAAATATTTCTGTCAACAACCAGATCACGATTTGATCGCTTCTGGGAGACATTTATCAACCAAAGCGCACGAAGCAAAACGCATTTGGTGGGAAATATTTCTGGTCAACAACCAGATCACGATTTGATCGCTTCTGGGGAGACATTTACAACCAAAGCGCACATGCAAAACGCATTTGGTGGGAAATATTTCTGTCAACAACCAGCTCACGATTTGATCGCCTCTGGCTTACTAACTACTGTGGCACTAACTACTATTACAAAATAAATATAATCAATTTTCAGTTAAATATAAAGATAAGCAAAAGATTAAGTTCTTATTTTTCAGAGATTATTATATTTTTGAAATTATTTTCATATACATATTGTTTATATATACATATTAATAATTAAAATTTAATTAAAGCAATATAAATATATATAAATTTAAATATTTATTAATAATTTTAGTTCTTTTTCTTTTAATCTCAAGATCGCTATAAAATATTTTTAATTCAAAAATTATATTTAATTTCTTTTAAAAAAATTGAAACTCACATACTTTAATTGCTTATATATATATATATATATATCTATATATATATATATATATATATATATGTAGTATGAAATATTTGAAAATTTTTATATAATTTTGTGAAATTGTCTTAATAAATTTATTACAAGAAATAATTTCAATATAATAAACAAATAAAATTGTTTATTTTCATTTGTATTTAAGAAACTAAATTTCCATAAACTTGATTATAAAATCCCTTGTAAATAATTATGAAACATAATTATTTTACACTTACTTTCATTAATTATAACATTCTTTTAAATTTCAGAGAATTTGTGTAATTAAAGTTTTTTAAATTGAAATCCTGATATAAAAGGAACAGTTCAATAAAATGATTGATAAATAAATCTATATTTTTATAATATTAAACTTTAATTTCTCTATCTATTAGTTTATAAAATTCTATTAACTAAACTTTAATTATTATTTAATTTTATTTACTTATACCAGTTAATTTCATATAATTATTAAATAATACGCATATATATATGTATATATATATATATATATATGCATAATTAAATAATTATGTAATTAACAGATATAAGTAAATAAAATTCAATTATAATTAGTTTTGTTAATAGAATTTTATAAACTAATAGATAGAGAAATTAAAGTTTAATATTCTAAATAAATATAGATTTATTTATCAATCATTTTATTGAACTATTCCTTTTATATCAGGATTTCAATTTAAAAAACTTTTAATTACACAAATTCTCTGAAATTAAAAGAATGTTATAATTAATGAAAGTAAGTGTAAAATAATTATGTTTTATAATTATTTACAAGGGATTTTATAATCAAGTTTATGGAAATGTAGTTTCTTTAATACAAATGTAAATAAACACATTTTATTTGCTTATTAAATTTAAATTATTTCCCGTAATTAATTTATATATTATATATATATCTATATATATATATATATATGCGTTTGTAATAAGATCAAGAAAATTAAATATATCTATATACATGGTATCCCACCAAAAGTGGCCATCCTCTTTATTTTATAAATTACAGGAGATAAATCGTACCAAATATTTATCAAATTTATGCTTTTAAAGCGAACTCCATTGTGAGCATAATGGTTGTTAACAAAAACTGTAACGAACGGAAAAGTATGCATAATTTATTTATAAGAATATAAATATTTCGCTATAATAAAAGTTGTAGTACTGTTTAAGACAAATACAATCCTGTATGATGAATATTTATGTATTATACGAGTGTGCCCGAATCAGCTGATTGTGA
Source organism: Formica selysi (assembly GCA_009859135.1). Lineage (NCBI taxonomy): Eukaryota > Metazoa > Arthropoda > Insecta > Hymenoptera > Formicidae > Formica > Formica selysi. The sequence goes on along the minus strand of WHNR01000078.1, from coordinate 274,033 downwards.
GCTGAAGATCGTTCGGTGAGGCACGGCGCGCGCGGTAAGACGAGCGAGAATCGAACAAGTGTAAACACGGCAGGTCGGAATCTCAAGCCGTTGCACTGATTTCCTATGAATTCCATTTACAGAATAACGGTGCCAGTATTTCGAAATATATTGATATGCTTCGCTATGGTAAATTAATATAATGTATATGACTTTTATCAGTTTGAAATCTCGCAGGTGACGTATACCTTATACTTTTGATTGCACGATATGGCCAACTTCTGACTCTCATCATTATTATGATCAAACGACAACATGATTATACGTCAATCTGTAATGCCACGAATGAGAAATTGACTATCTCGTGGGGCCGAAAGCGAAAAAGTAGATGTCGCCCACAAAATTTTCAAGCCATAAAACTCGTATAATATGTAAAAAATTTACATCGTGCAGCATTGTATTATCTCAAACAGTACAACTTTTATTATATCGAAATATTAATATTATTATAAAAAAGTTATGCCATACCTTTCCGGTTCTTATAGCTTTTGTTAATAACCACTATGCTCACCAATAGAATTCGGTTTAAACTATTTAATTTCATATATATTTGTTATGATCTTCCTCTTTTAGTTAAAAATATAAAGAAGTTGGCTACTTTTGGAACACCCTGTCTAAAATAAATTGTTCATGTAAAAAATTTTTTATATTATTTTTCAAATAATTAAATTCTCGATATTTTGATTTAAACTAACATTATTTTATCTTTAATTCTATATTTCAATCAAATTTTAATATAATCTATGTGATTTTTTCTCCCAATATTAATTCATTTATTAAATAATTAATTTATTACGTGTTTTTAATAGAAATAAAAAATTGATATTTGTTTATATATCTCATATTCATATGACAATACACAAATATAAATATTATGAAAATGTAACATAAAAATGATATTTTAATAAATTTACAATTACTATATATATACACAAACATATGCACACATATAGATAATATATAACACACATATAGTATGCTCGGATCAGAAAGAGATGGACAGAGAAGAATGGGGAAAGAAAAAGAGCATATGAGTGTAAGTGAACAAGTGTCTATACAAGTGCCAAAAGTAAGGAAAAAAAGGAAATAGTTGGATCTTTCTCCGTAGCAATACTTTATGCTCACTAATATTTAGCGACTGATGTGAATTATTAATCGATATATCGTTGTACAGGCATTCCCTCGCTTACTCATTCCTATTCTCTCTTTCTCTCTCTTTCTTTTTTTTTTGCCTATGTCTGTCCATTTCTTTATAACAAAAATACTATATGAGTACTAAATACTATGTGCATCATATACATATAATGTGTATGTTCATGTATATACAGTAGTAATTCTAAATTCTATTTAAAGATTAATTTTATGTTACATTTTTTTTATACAAATGTTTTTATGTTGTTTTATATTTAGGAATTGCTTTAAAGATATAATCAAAAAATAAAAAAGAAGTTTGAAATATTACATTTTATATAATATTACATTATCATACTTATATTTTAGTGTAAACTGCAAAAACGGAAAAAACAATTCAATAATACCTAGCGACATATTAGTATATAGCATACATTAAAACAATTCCTTCTAGAATTATGATATATAAATATACTAACCTTTTGACCCTTATTCTTTTTAAAGAAAGTCTGCGGGCAAAGCGAGGCAAGCGTTTCTCATTACATTTCGCCCCATATCTGAACACACTATAACTACACAAACACAACACTTGTTTTTAAATTCAACGCGTTATAACGCGTTATAACGGTTGAGCACACTTTCGCGGTTATCTCTCGTTACGCGTATGTACACAACACGCGCGACTGAGACTGAGACTGAGTACTGCCGCGCACTGATATTATCGCACGTGCCTGCCTGTGTGCGTGTGAATAGTACAGTCGACTTATTCCCCGAGCCGTACATACATACTTAGATACATGCATGCTACAAATATCGCCGTAACAATAAAAACAAATGCGCATATATATAATATATATATATATATATATATATATATAATATATATATATACGTGAAAGATTATAGATAAAGGGAGCCGCGCGAGCGAGACTTCGGAACTCTTCGATATTTGCTCCTTCATTCTTTCTCGCTTTCGCTTTTGTCGACTCTCCAGCATCGCGCGGTTGTTTTCCTTATGTACACAATATAAACATGTTATAAAATAAAAACTTTAATTTTAATTTTGTGTTGTATCAATATAAAAATAATTATAATGGGTTATTGAGATTCTTGCAATTAAAATGACACCAGATACGACATAAACCGGTTTATTTTACTTAATTATGTAATTAAAATTATGATTACTTATTTCATACTGATAAATGCAAAATGAAAGTTTCACTTTTATTTTATAAGACGTTTATTACAGGGTGTCCGACATGTAAATAGCCAAACGAAAGGTGGAGGTAGATTGGATCAAACTGAGTCGAAAAGTCCTGAACCATTTTTTTTTATAACGCTTAATAAATGAGTTATTATTGAGTTCAGTCTGGCCAATCAGCGCCGACCTTTAGCCGGGCGCACGTCAGTGAGCCGCGCGCCGTGAAGTGTGCGCTATCGCATACTACCAGGCGCGCGGCTCACCGACGTGCGCCCGGCTAAAGGTCGGCGCTGATTGGCCAGACTTAACTCAATAATAACTCCTTTATTAAGCGTTATAAAAAAAATGGTTCAGGACTTTTCGACTCAGTTTGATCCAATCTACCTCCACCTTTCGTTTGGCTACTTACATGTCGGACACCCTGTATATATATATATGTCATCTTACTATAGAAAATCAGATGTCTGTATTTCGCATTTTATATATCCGAAAAAATTTTAATGCATTAATTACATTATTGTGATTTAAATGACACGTCGTAAAATATTAATAAATAGTATTTTCATGTATCGAATTAATTATAATCAATATAAAATAATTTTTTGTTCGGTTACAGAATATTCGTTTATAAAGATGTGCATTTGTTTTTATTATTACGCGATATTTGTAGCATGCATGTATCTAATTGTAAGTATGTATGTACGTATCGGGGAATAAGTCGACTGTAAACTGTAGGAAAGATGCCCGCGCGATGCTGGAGAGCCGACAAAAGCGAGAGCGAGAAAGAATAAAGGAGCAAGCGAGATGACAAATATCGAAGAGTTTCGCTCGCGAAATTTGCTTCATCTGTCATCTTTCACATTTATATGTCATGTTACTATAGAAAATAAAATTTCTGTATTTCGTATTTTATATATCTGAAAATAATTGTAGTGGATTAATAACATTTCAGTGAGTAAAACATTTTGACATCAAGCACGGCATAAATCGGATTATTTTTACTGAAATCATAATTTAATTACATAATTGTTTAAAAATTATCATTCTTCTGGGATAATAGTGTTTCATGTAATTTTCATCGGCAAAATTTTATTAATGTATTACAATTATTTTGGACATATAAAATAAGAAAATAATAATTTTAAAATATTTTGGGCAAGTCACAGCCATCGGATATAAGACTTTCAAATTTTCCCAGGGAGGACAGGAAATTTTTTACACAAGCCGTAAAGTTTATGTGATACTAATAGATGATTTATATACATATTTGATGCATATTATGTACATATGTCAGTATAACATAAATGACAGTATTGATACAATAAATATCGGTACGATTAATAGCCGCACGTGGTAAGTGCAGGCTTGTTGTTTGTTACCGCATAGATTCGGGTTCGAACCCGAGTAAGGAACACGGCGTTTTAAGAAAAGCAACCTTCCCTTCCCCCTCCCATGTTCAGTCACGATACGTGCCTGTGTCGCCTGCACCATTCCGGATACGTGCCTGCGCTGTATGCGCAGCTTATCCTTTTGCAATTTTTTATTTTAGAAATAAAATGTAGAAAAGTTAATTATCTAATAAAATACGTACCTAATTTTGTTAGTAAAAAATGCTAATGAAATGCATATATATATACATCTTTACTTTCACAAAAAGTTTAACATTTTTGGTTTGTATTGATATGTGTAAAAGGAAAATGCAATAATTAATTGACCAATTGAATGTCGAACTTCTCTTATTACCTGTAATATGCTGATATGCTAACGTGTGTGTATGCATATATTTTCATCTAAAGTTAGCAACTTTATATATATGCACATATATATAAAGTGATTACTATAGTGATTAATTAATTATTGTATTTTTGTTTTACACATGTCCAAATTAATAAAAAGTGAACTTTATATAAAGATGAAAGTATGCATATATACCTTATTAATAATTTATTATTTACAAAATTGGTATTAAAGTTTGGTAATTTATCAATTATGTCATTATTGTATTTGTTCTTTTATTATTCGAAAAAGAATGCTATATATATACACATATTATGAAATTGTACTATGTACCTATAATTTTAATTATACCGGTTTATTTTTAATTGCTAATAATATCATGTATTACTTTTTCGAATAATAAAATGAACATATACAGTAATTACATAATTGATAAATAACCAAACTTTAATACCAATTTTGTAAATAATAAATTATTAATAAGGTATATATGCATATTTTCATCTTTATATAAAGTTCACTTTTTATTAATTTGGACATGTGTAAAACAAAAATACAATAATTAATTAATCACTATAGTAATCACTTTATATATATGTGCATATATATAAAGTTGCTAACTTTAGATGAAAATATATGCATACACACACGTTAGCATATCAGCATATTACAGGTAATAAGAGAAGTTCGACATTCAATTGGTCAATTAATTATTGCATTTTCCTTTTACACATATCAATACAAACCAAAAATGTTAAACTTTTTGTGAAAGTAAAGATGTATATATATATGCATTTCATTAGCATTTTTTACTAACAAAATTAGGTACGTATTTTATTAGATAATTAACTTTTCTACATTTTATTTCTAAAATAAAAAAATTGCAAAAGGATAAGCTGCGCATACAGCGCAGGCACGTATCCGGAATGGTGCAGGCGACACAGGCACGTATCGTGACTGAACATGGGAGGGGGAAGGGAAGGTTGCTTTTCTTAAAAACGCCGTGTTCCTTACTCGGGTTCGAACCCGAATCTATGCGGTAACAAACAACAAGCCTGCACTTACCACGTGCGGCTATTAATCGTACCGATATTTATTGTATCAATACTGTCATTTATGTTATACTGACATATGTACATAAATATGCATCAAATATGTATATAAATCATCTATTAGTATCACATAAACTTTACGGCTTGTGTAAAAAATTTCCTGTCCTCCCTGGGAAAATTTGAAAGTCTTATATCCGATGGCTGTGACTTGCCCAAAATATTTTAAAATTATTATTTTCTTATTTTATATGTCCAAAATAATTGTAATACATTAATAAAATTTTGCCGATGAAAATTACATGAAACACTATTATCCCAGAAGAATGATAATTTTTAAACAATTATGTAATTAAAATTATGATTTCAGTAAAAATAATCCGATTTATGCCGTGCTTGATGTCAAAATGTTTTACTCACTGAAATGTTATTAATCCACTACAATTATTTTCAGATATATAAAATACGAAATACAGAAATTTTATTTTCTATAGTAACATGACATATAAATGTGAAAGATGACAGATGAAGCAAATTTCGCGAGCGAAACTCTTCGATATTTGTCATCTCGCTTGCTCCTTTATTCTTTCTCGCTCTCGCTTTTGTCGGCTCTCCAGCATCGCGCGGGCATCTTTCCTACAGTTTACAGTCGACTTATTCCCCGATACGTACATACATACTTACAATTAGATACATGCATGCTACAAATATCGCGTAATAATAAAAACAAATGCACATCTTTATAAACGAATATTCTGTAACCGAACAAAAAAATTATTTTTATATTGATTATAATTAATTCGATACATGAAAATACTATTTATTAATATTTTACGACGTGTCATTTAAATCACAATAATGTAATTAATGCATTAAAATTTTTTTCGGATATATAAAATGCGAAATACAGACATCTGATTTTCTATAGTAAGATGACATATATATATATACAGGGTGTCCGACATGTAAGTAGCCAAACGAAAGGTGGAGGTAGATTGGATCAAACTGAGTCGAAAAGTCCTGAACCATTTTTTTTTATAACGCTTAATAAAGGAGTTATTATTGAGTTAAGTCTGGCCAATCAGCGCCGACCTTTAGCCGGGCGCACGTCGGTGAGCCGCGCGCCTGGTAGTATGCGATAGCGCACACTTCACGGCGCGCGGCTCACTGACGTGCGCCCGGCTAAAGATCGGTGCTGATTGGCCAGACTTTACTCAACAATAACTCCTTTATTAAGCGTTATAAAAAAAAATGGTTCAGGACTTTTCGACTCAGTTTGATCCAATCTACCTCCACCTTTCGTTTGGCTACTTACATGTCGGACAGCCTGTATATACGTGAAAGATTATAGATAAAGGGAGCAGCGCGAGCGAGACTTCGGAACTCTTCGATATTTGTCATCTCGCTTCCTCCTTCATTCTTTCTCGCTTTCGCTTTTGTCGACTCTGCAGCATTGCGCGGGCATTTTTTCTTATCTACAATATATAAACGTCTTATAAAATAAAAATTGAAACTTTCATTTTGCATTTTATCAGTATAAAAATAATTATAACAGATTAATGAGATTCTTGCGATTAAAATGACACCAAATATGACATAAATGGGATAATTTTAAATGAAATAAGTAATCATAATTTTAATAACATAATTGATTAAAAATTATCCGATTTATGTCATGTTTAGTATTATTTTAATCGCAAGAATCTCATTAATCCATTAGAATTATTTTGATATCGATAAAATGCGAAAAACAGAAATTTTACAAACGGTATGTAACCCGAGATATTATAGATAAAAAGAGCGTCGCGAGCGAGACTTCGGAACTCTTTGATGTTTGTCATCTCGCTTGCTCCTCGTTCGTTCTCGCTCTCTCTTTCGATACTGTGAACCGTGTGGCAACGGCGCACGTGCTCGGAATCGGCCAGGACATTATCATTTGTCTTGCAACTGTTCATCAGTGTTGGTCGAGTGCCCAAATCCTGTGAGCCATGCCTAGATTATGTAAGTATTTTTAATTCTATTATCTCTCTCTCTCTCTCTCTCTCTCTCTCTCTCTCTCTCTCTCTCTTTCTCAATCAAAAATAAAATAATATAAAGAAATATTATATGTATATATAATATTATTGTTATTGCAGCACGAAGCGAAGGCAGTGTGCCTATCGGACGTTCGACAAGGACGTCGGCGTCGACGCCGAGGACAACGGCGACGGCGACGAGGACAACGGCGTCGACGCCGAGGACAACGGCCTCGATGTCGATGCCGAGGACGACGACGGTGACGACAACGGCATCGATGTCGATGCCGATGACGACGACGCCGACGACAACGGTGTCGACGTCGATGCCGAGTTCGACAACGGCAGCGATGCCGATGTCTATGCCGGCGGCATCAAGGGCCAGGATGACCACGGCGACGTCACTGCTAGCGGCGGACCCGAGGAGGCGGGTGACCGTGGCGACGTCGCCGCTAGCGGAGAACAGGCGGATGCCGACGGGCCCGGATCGGTACAGAGGACCAAATGTACAAACGGTTAGTTTTATTATAAAATTTGTTAATAAATACGTGTGTGTGTGTGTGTGTGTGTGTGGTGTGTGTGTGTGTGTGTGTGTGTGTGTGTGTGTGTGTGTGTAAATATGTATATGTAAATATATGCGTGTATGTGTCTGTTACAATGTGTTATAACGCGCGATCTTTTTTAAAGCTGAAATATCATTTCTTATATTCCAGTTTTAAAATCATTTACGGTGAAGCAGTAACTGGCATGTGCTTCAATGGACTACTACATTATTTGCAATTTATATGTGTGATTTGCAAATGAAATAATATATTGAATCACGCGCCTATTACCATTTCACAAATGATTTTAGACTGGAAGATGAGAGATGATATTCCAACTTTCCAAAAAGTCGCATTGTAACACGCACACACATATACACACATTCACACTTATATGTATAATATATGAATGTATATTACATGTGTATTGTGCTCGTATATGTATAAAATATGCGCGAGCATACATATATATACAGAATGTATTTATTTCACATGTAATATACATACATATACTATACATATAAGTGTGAATGTGTGTATATGTGTGTGCGTATTACAATGCGACTTTTGGAAAGTTGGAATATTATCTCTCATCTTCCAGTCTAAAATTATTTGTGAAATGGTAACAGGCGCGTGATTCAATATATTATATCATTTGCAAATCACACATATAAACTGCAAATAGTATAGTAGTACATTGAAGTACATGCCAGTTACTGCTTCACCGTAAATGATTTTAAAACTGGAATATGAGAAATGAGATTTCAGCTTTAAAAAAGATCACGCGTTATAACACATTGTAACATACACATACACGCATATATTTACATATACATATTTACACACACACACACACACACACACACACACACACACACACACACACACACATATACTGCATACTATTTACATATATATATATTGACATATATACAGGGTGTTTCACCAAAAGTGGCCGCTCCTTTTTATGTTTTAAACTAAAAGAGATAGACCATAACAAATATATATATATATATATATAATTAAATGGTTCAAACCGAATTCTATTGTGAGCATAGTGGTTATTAACAAAAGCTATAACGAACGGAAACGTATGCATAATTTTTTTATAATAATGTAAATATTTCAATATGATAAAAGTTGTAGCACTGTTTGAAACGAATACAATGATGTATGATATAATGTTAATATTTTATATATTATACTTTCCGTTCGTTATAGCTTTTGTTAATAACCACTATGCTCACAATAGAATTCGGTTTGAACCATTTAATTTTATATATATATATATATTTGTTATGGTCTATCTCTTTTAGTTTAAAACATAAAAAGGAGCGGCCACTTTTGTTGAGACACCCTGTATATATGTCAATATATATATATGTAAATAGTATACAGTATATGTGTGTGTGTGTGTGTGTGTGTGTGTGTGTGTGTGTGTGTGTGTGTGTGTGTGTGTATCTGTCTGTCTGTCTGTCTGTCTGTGTGTCTGTGTGTGTGTGTGTGTGTGTGTGTGTGTGTGTGTGTGTGTGTGTGTGTGTGTGTGTGTAAAAACATTAATATTTTAATTGTTTTTTCCAGCGCATTAGTAATGCGGTGCGGCGGGCGGTCTTCCGGGAGAGGCGCAGGCAGAAGAAGGCTGGGATGCCGTCTAATATACCGGCAACAGGGTACATGCCCGCATCCCTGTCATCGGGGTACGTGCTTGTGCCGCCTGCACAATCCGGATACGTGTCTGCACAGCCTGCACCATGTATATACATGGCTCCGACGCCTGCATCTTCCGGATATGTGCCTGCACCACCCGGATACGTGCCTGTGCAGCCTGCACAATCCGGATACGTTCCTGCACAGCCTGCACCATCCGGATACGTGCCTGTGCAGCCTGCATCATCCGGATATGTGCCTGCGCCACCTGTGCCATCCGGATATGTGCCTGTGCCATCCGGATATGTGCCTGCGCCACCCGCATATATGCCTGCGCCACCCGCATATATGCCTGCATCTGGATACGTGCCTGCGCCATCCGCACCATCCGGATACATGCGTTATTTTTAAGTTATTTTTTAGTTTTATTTTATGATTTTATTTTATTTTATCTTTAATTTTAATTTTTATTATATTAATTATTTTTTATTATAAATTCATTAGGCATAGTTATTAGTTTATAGTTATTATTAGTACACACACGCACACACACAGGCGCACACACACACATACACACACACGCACACAATGTATAAAACAAAAAAAATTAAAATTAAATTTATATTGTCAATGAAATTTGTGTACTACAACTTCATTATCCTTGTTTCTAATTCTTATTCTTATCTTTGTTTCTAATTAATTAAAATATTATAATTTATAAATATATAAATATAATTAATCTCTCTGTCTCTCTCTCTCTGTCTCTCTCTCTCTCTCTCTTTTTCTCTCTCTCTCTCTCCCTGCTCCTTCTTTATTGTATTCTTTCATCTCCATTATTATATTTTTTTATTTCTTCGACTTTTTCTCTTTCTGTTCTCGTCTTCCTACATAATAATACATTAATTTATTCATCTTTATTTTATAGAACATAAATGAGATATTGTGTATGTCATAAATATAAAAAGTATTTAATTATGTGTATTTTTGTATGTACATGTGTTGTATTTAACTATATTTAAATAGAAAAAGAAAATAATTTATTGTGTATCTCATTTATGATGTATCAAATAAACATAAATAAATAAATTTATTTATTTTCATGTAGGGAGACGAGAATAGAAAGAATAAAAGTTGAACAAATAAAAGAATATAATAATAGAAATAAAAGAATACAATAATGAACGAGCAGAAAGAAAGAAAGAGAGAGAGAAAGAGAAAGAGAGAGAGAGAGAGAAAAGCGCGAGTGAACGCGTAAGTGAATATGCGAGGAGCACTAAGCGATACGTAGCACATAGCGAGCGAGCGATTAGAAAGAGACAGAGCGTATGATAGAGAGAGAAAAGATACTGCAATAATGTTAGTGCGTACATGTATATTACTCTCACATGCATGAAAGAGACAAAGGTAGTACGATTATGTCTGTCCTTGTCATGTAAGATTGCAGCTCCGTCTATCGCGACATCACGCAACTAATCTACTGCTCTGTTTTACTCTTGAGCCTCGATCTCGCACACACACATATGCACGAAAGCGTAGCATTGTAAAATCTTTTTTCTAAAGCTTCTAAACTCACTTCTCTAAGCTCACTTATACTCTTTGATGAAATGCCGAGTGCGAGGTTTACTGATTAGGCACGTATAAGATTACAAATTTGTTATATTAAGTAAATGTGACGGCAGAAGCCGATAACAAAACTGTAATTTTCTCATTTTTTTTAACTTTTCATATGAAATGTTAAACTCCGCACTCCGTTATTATGTGTACCTTAATTGTGGAAAAGGATTTGTTGATATCTTTAATCAATAAAAAGATTCTGCAAGCCTACTAATATTCGCGTTCTGTCGGTAATCCGGCATCCTCTTAAAGACTTATTTTATCACTTGTTACGTCTACAACTATCTTTTATTATCCCGAAGTTAAACGTCTCGTGGCGTTTGGAATCGGGTCGAACGAACTGACAGATCTGAAAAGCAGGTAAACGACTGAGTCGCTATTACGCTGGTTATTCAGACGTTCGTTTTTCAGACGGTGGTCCTTTTTCGGTAAGAGAATTTAATCTCTTTTACGCGGGATGGGATCAAGTGCGATCTTTCGACTAGGAATGAGTGGGGGTTTAATAAAGAGTAATTCTTTTATTTAAATTAACAAAGTATGAATTTATTTATATTTTCAAATAAATGATAGATGTACATGATTATATAAAAATAAAAATAAAATATTGTTGATTATAATTTCTCGATGAGTGCACGTGTGTGTGTGGTGTGTGTGGTGCGCGCATGCGCGTGTGCGCGCGTGAGCGTGTGCGCGCGTGCGCGTGTGTGCGTGCGCGTGCGCGTGCGCTTGCGCGTGTGCGTGTGCGTGTGCGTGTGCGTGTGCGTGTGTGTGTGTGTGTGTGTGTGTGTGTGTGTGTGTGTGTGTGGTTTAGTTCGCGGGTGTTACATTAATACGGAGGACATCAGTCGGAATGTAAGGGAAAGATTCTATCGTTTAATTTAGGTTCTAACTGGTTAATACAATATAAAATTTTAAATAATCAAACAAACAAAAATAAAACGCGTGTGTATGTGAATGAGGTAGGAAGTAAGGATCATAGAGAGAGAGAGTAAAAGGAGATTTAATTTAGTTTAATTTAGTCCTGGTAGGACGAATCTGATTCTAAGTCAGGCAGTTCTTCGCAGAACTCCTGAATGGCCTTTTCGAAGTCGTCGGACTCCGAAAAGGGAGTAAGAGGGAGTGAATTGTTAAGGATTATCGTCGATAATGACGAGAATGATTTCGGGAAGGAAGGTGGTTCAGGAGAAAGGGGTTCGGGGGAATATACTGGGGAGTAGCTTGGAGAAAAATGGGGAGGAGAACTTGGGGTAATGAAGTCACTAGGATGTGTGTAGGCGTGTGTAGCATCGCATTTGTGATCGTTAATGTTATTGATTATCCTAACGATTCTATTCGCTTTGACTAAATTATAATTGATCTTAGCGATATATTGATTAACTATATTAATTGTTTGTGAATCAGCTCGAGCCAACGCCCTCCGAGTCCTGCGATAAACTCGGTGTATGTGCTTAGTTCGCGAATGAAGTCGTTTGATTGAAATACGCAAGGTGATCCTTTTCACTATAGAAAATGATAAGGTAACAATTTCTAGATGGAATTCGCGTGAAGGAAAATTGGTTGGTAGCGACTTACTTTTAATCGGTGTTTCCTTAGTAGTAGTTAATATGGGGTTGGCGACTTTAGGCGCTGCTTCGGTTGGTTGGTTGTGGTTGATGATGGTTGAAAGACCACGCTGATGGAAGACACTGGTTTTCACAACTAACCCGTGAGTCACGACACAGAACAAGAGTACTCGGATTGAAAGTTGCAGAATAATAAGTGCACTCGGATTGAGAGTTACGGAAAAAAGAGATGTGATGTGTTCGCGAGTTCTCTTTTTATAATCTTCTTTTTGGGGCGTATTCTAATTCTAAGAGTGGGAATCTTCCAAAACTTTGACGAATTGAATTTGCGCAGAAGTGGTGATCCTTCAATCTTAGCAAATTAAAAATGTGCCAGTGTCTTCGTTAGGCGGGGTATTTCTCTTACTTTTCACGTTTTACCCGTGGTGATCGTCCATTGGTGAGCTCGATATTCGTTCGAAGATTCCCTGCACGTGATCAGATTAGAAAAAGGTCCTATTTTCCTATGATTATTTTTATTGTTCTTGGTGCAGCTGTGTTTATTGAATATTTGTTGGAAAAATTTTGTTATTATAGATGCAGCTATGTTTGTTGGGTATTTCGTTAGAAAATTTTATATTGTTATAGATGCAGCTGTGTTTGTTGGGTATTTCGTTAGAAAATTTTATATTATCTTGTCGATGTCTCTTTATTTTTCCGCTGGCAAATTCTACTAAGGGATATCTATTGATTTTTATTTATCTCGAGGAAACCAACATGGTTTTCTCACCGATCCCTTACGTTGGTCTGTTTACTGAGCGATTCGTTTGTCTCACCAATCGGCGATCATTGCCGACACTTCGCGGAAGGAAGGAATCGTGGAGTCGCCCGGACATAACACACTTATATACTATGTTCCAGTAATTGTATTTAAAAATTAAAAATATCAAGCAAGTAAAAAGATTTTTAAAAAGTTTAAATTATTTTATATAATAATAGATAAAAAAGCTTATTCACATGAAAGCATAGCATGATACCATTAAAACTTTTAGATTCAGAATTGGATGATTAATTTATGTGAAAATTTTGTCTTAATAAATAAAGTACCATATAAAAAATCTTAATAAATCTCTCGAAGATATTTCAAAGCTACGTTAAAGTTTTTGGTGAAATAATATATTTTAAAATAACATAATTGTAATAAATATAACATATTATCTTAAAACTTAATTCTATAAGAATGGAAATAAATAACATATGGAATATAACATGAAAATAAAACAGTGTATTGGAATATGTACAATTTAACATATAGAGCTCATTTATTTAGCGCGTATTGTAAATGATATAAACTCACGGACAGTGATCCGAAATTTAAATTGTTTTATTTTTCGCGGTATTTTTGGTCTGATTTTCCAGCAGAGTGAAGTCGCGATCCCACCTGCTTATCTTTTCGCTTACACTTCGATCCTCATCATTATTACTATTTACGATAGCGAGTCATGACGCAAGTCATGTAGAACCACGTTCTCGTTATTATATATGTTCAAATAAAAATTCAGTTCAAATATTTGTGCCTTAGTCTAAGCAAAGAAATATCCATAAACCACAACAAGTTATGGTTATCCAGGTTTTGCTGGAAACCGACGTTTTATAAAAAAAAGTATTAAGCATATAAGTATAAAGACAATAGCGAAACTGAACAATTAACCTCAGAACGGTGTGATGGCTGAAATCGAGGCTGAAAGATACAGAGTCCCATTATTTGACGGAATAAATTTTAGCAACTGAAAGTTCCGGATGGAAACATTATTGACCGAGATGGATTTGCTGAGTTTTGTGACGCAACCATATACAAAGATATATTAAACACAGATACGGCGATGTAACGGGCAACGAAAGAGACGCAGCTTAGAGAAAATCGAAAAAAGGATTGAAAGTGTAAGTCTAACATTAAAGAATGACAGACAGCCACTTTGAATATGCCAAGAACAAAGAGACAGATTGACTTCCGGAAGATACTATGTAAATCGTTTAAAAGAAGAGGTATTGCCAATCAGCTACTGATACGTAAGTCACTTCTATCTATGAAATTTGATGAGACAAAAAACACGCTAGCTACACATTTTCTTAAGTTCGATAAAAGTATTTGAGATTTGCGTTCGATATGAGCTAATTTAGAAGAAACACCTCTTACTCACTATGCCTGCTGAATACGATAACATAGTCACTGCGATTGAGACTCTAGCTCTAGATAATCTGATTCTAGGATCCGTCAAGAATAGACTTATATAGAAGCCAAAAATGGTACAAAGATGAACGAGAGGAAAGGAGTCAATTCTATCGTTAATTTTTGCATCACAGTCACGACAGAAACTGAAGAAAAGGAACAAAGATAAATCTACACAGAAACTGAATAACACATCGCGTTTCCCATATAAATGCAACTATTGTAACAAGGTTGGATACAAATATGCTGAATGTCGAAAGAGGCTTTACGAACAAGCTACGAAGAAGACTTCTCAAATCGCACATGTAGTTTCAGAATCCGAAAAGTAAAATGATAATCAGGCTTTTTGTTTTTCAGCAATCACTAGAAATGACGCAAGCCATAATGTCAGGTGGTTTTTGGATTCTGGTGCCACTGAGCACCTGATTAATAGCAGTGTTCCTCTGAACAACGTAAAAGAGTTGGAGACACCAATGAAGATAAGAATCGCAAAATCTGGAACTTTCTTACAAGCAAATAGAGTTGATAAAATTCAGCTTCTATGCCCTATTGAAGAAAAGGAAGTACCGGTCATAATAAGAAACGTATTCTCAGTGCCAAACCTTGAGTACAATCTTTTGCCAATACAAAAGCTTAAAATAAACGGCTTTCAAGTGACTTTTGAACATGGACGAGAACTAATTACGAAAGATAACAGTACCGTTGCAATACCCAACACAGAGAAATAATACGGAATTATATGTATTGAACTTCAGAAAGGCAATTAAAGCGAATGTAAGTACGAGACAAGATGAGCTCAAACTGTGGCACAAGAGAATGGGATTACGAAGAATTACGAAGATTTGGAGAAGCTTCAAGATTAAACTGTTGGAGCAAATGCAAAGTTTACAAACTCACCCCGAGACCTGTGTGAAAAATGCATCAAAGGAAAGCAAATTCACAAGTCTCATAATAAAAGTCGGAAATTCATCACTACACAATCATTACAATTAATACACAGCGATCTTATCGATCCGATATGTCCTACATCTTACCAAAATAAAAGATATGTACTTATGTTTATTGACGATTATTCACACTTTATATGAGGTTATATTTTAGAATCAAAAACAGAAGTACTGCGTTTTTTCAAAATGTTTGAGGCCATGGCAACTGCTCACTTCAATATGAAGATAAGTCGTTTTAGATGTGACAATGGATATGAATATATCTCATCCGAGATTAAACAATTTTTTGAGAGCAGAGGAATTCAGTTCGAATTCACCATCAGATACACTCAGCAACAAAACGGAATTGCTGAGCGAATGAATTGCACAATCTTGCAAAAAGCACGATGTATGCTCTTGAACTCCAAACTTGAAAAAGTGTTTTGGTCGGAGGCAGTACAAACAGCCATCTATTTAATTAATCGAAGTCCAATATCATCTTTCGGGGAAAATTTCTGCCGCTTTGTGGTACAACGAAATTCCAGACATCGGGAATCTAAGAGTATTCGGCTGCATCGCATACTCGAGACTGTTTAAGGAACATATTCCAGGAAAATTTGACTCAAGAACATTTATTTAAATGTTATTTCGTCGGATACCGTCCAAATGAGTATAAACTGTGGAGTCCGGAAGAGAGAAAATTCGTAATTGGAAGAGACGTAATCTTTGACGAGACAAAGTTCTTCTTCTTTCGTTACCAAGCGAAAATTGAATTTGTCAAGAGAATGAAATGGAACTACAACCTGAGCAAAACAGAGCACAATAAGAAAATAAACCTGAAGGAACTAAAAAAGAAAAACGCTGGAGAAACTATAAAAATATCAGATAATTAGTTAAAAATAAAAAACTACAAAATTCAAAAACAAAGCAACAAGAGAACATAGAAACTCCTCATCGAAGAGATCGGATAAAGAAGAAACCTCACCACTTAGAAGACTACGCAGCCCTCGCATTGCATGCCGAAACATATATAGAGGATGTATCAAATAGCTTTGAAGAAATTGACTCTCGAGAAGATGGATGCAAGAAGAATGAATGCAAGCAGTGAAGGAAGAGATAGAATCATTGACAGAGAATAACATTTGGGAACTGATCGTGTTACCTCAAGGAACGAATCTAATGGATAATAGATGGGTTTTTAAGATTAAAAGAGATAAGGATGTGGAAAAATACAAGACAAAACTGATAGCCAAAGGATGTGCACAGAGAAAAGGATACGACTATGAAGAAACGTATGCATCTGTGGCCAGACTAACGACTTTGAGAATCCTACTTGCTGTAATTATCGAGAGGGATCTCTATGCAAGTCACATATATGTAAAGAATGCCTTTTTGCATCTCTTACGAACTTGAGGAGGAAATATACATGAGAGTGCCTGCAGGATTTGAAACAAAAAGTAATCTCATTTGTAAATTATGTTGAGGCAAGTTTTTGTACTCGCTAGTGTTTAAACTACGCGCGCGATGTGGCGCTTCCAGCAGCCTCGATCGAAGCTGGCATGCGTGCCACGTCGAATCCGAGCAATGCTCGTCAGTTGACGCAATCACTCTGTCGCATAAGCACCATTTTTGTATTGAAACAGATTTTGTCGTTTAAAGAATAAAGTTCATGTGGTGACAACTCCATCCTTCACAAAGCAGCAAGCTTTGTCAACGAGAAATTCAATAGGTTATGGACCCAGACACCCTACCTGCGCAGAAATTGCTTGAAAGGTGAAAGCGAGGTAACGACGGAAATGCGCAGTATTACTCGTGCGCTCCCGTAGAGGTTTACAAAGGGCGGTTATCACGTGAAGAGTTAAATGCGTGATTCTTATTCACGAGACGAAGACGAAAGTTTCGCGAAGATGTCGGACGATTTCTCGGCAAGGCAAGTGAGGAGGTTCGATGGAACCAATTTTCAGTGCTGGAAATTCCAAATTACAGCAGTGCTTGTGGCGAATGAAATCTACGATGTGGTGGATGGTTCGAGAATCTTGTCGGCAGATAGAGTAGGAGCAAAAACATGGATCCGAGACAATGCGAAAGCTACAGCAACCATCGCCTCAGCGATGGAAAGTTTGCAGCTCGAATGTGTTCTCGTGTGCTCTACAGCAAAAGCTATGTGGGGAAAAACTGAGTCAAATCCACGAACAGAAGTCAGCGACGAACAAGCTGGCCCTTACACAATGCTTCCATGAATACAGAATGAACCCGACGGACTCTGTTCAGCACATCTCCAAGGTGCAGAATATGGCTCGTCAACTCACAGATCTAGGAGAAAATGTTTCAGACGTTACAGTCATGGCCAAAATTTTAGCCAGCCTTACAACAAAGTACAGCACATTGACGACTACTTGGGATAGCGTGGAACCTGCGAAACAGACGATCGAATATCTGTCAGAGAGACTCATTCGTGAAGAAAGTCGGCTGAACGCGGGAAATGAAGCTACAGGTGCGGCAACAAAGCAAAATGTGTTGAAATCAAAAAATGAAAAGAAAGGAAAAGGCGATAAGAAGAAACATCGTTCGAAGAAGAACATTGTATGTTATCGATGTCAGAAAAAGGCTATTATGCCAGTGAATGTCCTTCAAAAAAAAAATACAAAGACACTCAAGAACAAGCAAGTAGTGAGTGCGCGTTCGTCGTAGCGTCATCCGAGAACGATGAAGAGCTTCGAGAAGCGAACGGTTGGTACATCGAACAAGTGCAACAAATGATGCGTACCGATATATGCGATGCCTGGTTAACCGACAGTGGCGCATCAGCACATATTACCTTTCGAAAAGATTGGTTCGCCGAGTTTCGTCAAATAGAGGGAGACACTGTCTCTCTAGGTGACGACGGTGTGTGTGCGATCGAAGGAGTCGGCAAAATAAGAGTCAAGAAGCTAGTGAACAGAACGTGGCAAGATGGGACGATCGAGAATGTGCTGTTTGTGCCGAGTGTCAAGAAAAATTTGTTTTCCGTCGGCGTGTGCACAATGAAGAGGTACAGCGTACAAAGGCTTCAATGTAAAGGTCGAACGAGATGGACAAATCATGGTGACAGGGGCAAGACAGTTGAATCAGATTTTCCGCATGGTTTTTTTTTATCGCGTCCGAAAAAAGAAGCAAATGTGTCAGTGACAAACAAAAATATGGCACGAGCGACTCGGGCATATAAATCAACGCTTGTGTGAGTTAACGAAAAAGGGCTGGTAGAAGGAGTGACCGTAAAAGATACTACGGAATTTTTCTGTGAAGCGTGTCATCTGAGAAAGCTGCACAAGTTACCGTTCGACAAGGCGGTTGTAAAGGTAGCTACAAAACCCGGAGAGTTCGTGCATAGTGACGTGCGGGCCGATGCAAGTGCGATCCCCTGGCGATGCGGAGTATTTTGTAACTTATAAAGAAGTTACGGCTTTTCGCCATGTGTATTTTCTCAAGCACAAGGCAGATGTTCTCGTCCGATTTATAGAGTTCGAACGCATGCTCGTTAACAAGTTCAACCGGTCAATAAAAACGCTACTAGCTGACAATGATAGTGAATATTGCAGCAAGAAAATAAGAGAATACTTGGCGTGGCATAAAAATAGAGTATACAGTTCCATACACTCCTGCATAAAATGGAAGATCGGAACGAGACAATCGGACGATTGTAGAGTGCGCCAGAACGATGATTCAGGCGAAAAAGTTGCCTCTCAGTTCGTGGGCAGAAGCCGTGAACACGGCTGTCTACACGCTTAATCGAGCAGAAAAGTCGGGACCAGGTGGAAGCAAAACATCATACGCGTTGTGGCTCACATGAGGATTTTTGGATCGATAGCATACACATACACACTCCAAAGCAGTTCCTCAGAAGTTCGATGCGAGATCGTAAAGAATCATCCTCGTCGATTACCAAGGATACTTGTCGAACTACAGGTTGTACAATGTTGAAACACAATCCGTATCCATCTCCAGGGACGTAGTTTTCGACGAAAGAGTCGGGAGAGAAGAGCAAGAAAAGAGAGTGACGTCAGAAGTTGAGTTACCGTTACCAACAAGAGGACGACGAAGAAGATGAGGAATCTGCTGTCAACAATAACGTATCGAAGAAGCAGCTGTTGCCAACGAACAGACACGGTTGCCAAAGAACGAGCCTCGCTTGTTGAGAGATTGCGCGAGTATTCGTCCTCCGTCAAGGTTTGAATTTGATCGAGTGTCAGGTTCCCACGACGTTCCAGGAAGCAATAACCGGAACAAATGCTTCAAAATGGAATGAAGCTATCAAAGAAGAAGTTGCAGCACATCAGAAAAATGAGACGTGGTCATTAGTGCAGAGAGATCCAAACAAAAAGATGATAGACTCAAAATGGGTCTTTAAAGTTCTGCGAGATACGAAAGGAGACGGACATCGCTTCAAAGCACGGCTGTGTGCTCGTGGATTTCTGCAGCGGGAAGGAGTCGATTACATCGAGACGTTTTCGCCTGTGGTGAGGTACGATTCACTATGTGTGCTTCTGGCTGTCATCACACAAGATGACCTCGAGGTAGTACAGTTCGATGTATGGACAGCGTTTCTATATGGAGAACTGCAAGAGGAAATTCACATGAAAGTTCCAGAGGGCCTCAAAGTTGGTAAAGAAGGAAGCGACAGTGTCAGTGTGGTGTGCAAGCTTAACAAATCCCTGTACGAGTTAAAGCAAGCACTTCGGTGCTGGAACGTAAAGTTCTCTAGTTTTCTAAAACAGTTTAATCTTAAGGAAACCGACGCAGACAAATGTATATTTTTCGGGAATTTCGAAGGATGCGAAATCTAGCGCTGTTTGTCGACGATGGAATCATTGCGGCAAATCGATGCTAATACTTAAGTCAATAATAAAAAGTCTCAGCAAGATGTTTGAGATCACTTTCGATGATTGCAGTAACTTTGTCGGGTTGCAAATCTGTCGGGATAGAATCAACGAAACGATGTTCATACATCAGAGCGCGTATACAGAACAAATAATCGAGAAGTTTGGAATGAAAAATTCAAAAGAGGCATCTGTCCGGCGGATTCTCATATCGTGTTGTATCCTATCGAGTCGGAAAGCGAGAAAGAAACGAAAGTACCGTATCACGGCCTGATATCGCGTTTGCTGTCAACTCCGTCAGCAAGTTTCTAAATCAACATAGTTCGAGTCATTGGCAGGCTGTGAAACGCATCTTTGCGTACTTAGTCAGTACTTTAGACGTAGGAATAGAATATCGAAAACACGGAAAAGAATCTGAGTTAGCAGGTTTCTCGGACGCGGATTATGCGGGTGACATTGAGACACGAAGGTCTACGACCGGCTATGTTTTCACTCTAGCAAATGGGGTAATAACGTGGTCATCTCAAAATTGGTGTTAATGAGCACCACCGAGTCCGAGTATATCGCGGCGTCAAGTGCGGCAAAAGAGACTGTATGGCTTCAAAATTTATTGAACGGTATCGGACATCGATGTGAAACAGAAACTGTGTTACATGTCGATAATCAAAGCGCGATTCGTCTTGTGAAGAACCCTCAATTCCACAAGAGAACCAAATGTATATAGATGTTAGATATCACTTTATCCGAGAGAAAGTCGAGAATCGGGAAATTGCGGTAAAATATGTGCCTACCGAGTGTCAGCGTGCCGATATTTTACAAAAGCTCTTCCGAAAGATCTGTTCAAGAGAATGTGTACAAATCTAGGATTGCGCGAGAAATCTACCGAGTACGCAAACGGCGGAAGTGTTGAGGCAAATTTTTGTACTCGCTAGTGTTTAAACTGCGGGCGCGATATGGCGCTTCCAGCAGCCTCGATCGAAGCTGGCATGCGTGCCACGTCGAATCCGAGCAGTGTTCGTCAGTTGACGCAATCACTCTGTCGCGTAAGCACCATTTTTGTACTGATTTTGTCGTTTAAAAAATAAAGTTCTCTTGGTGTTCTCTACAAAGAAAAGAAGAATTATTTATTTCCATCCCTAACAAAGCAGCAAGCTCTATCAATGAGAAATTCAACAAATTAAAGAAAGCTCTCTACGATTTAAAACAAGCATCAAGAGCTTGGAATAAAACACTCAATAATTTTCTCATACGATTGAGTTTCCGAAGATCGGAAGTAGATAAATGTCTATATATTTCAGAATTCGGAGAAGCCTACGTATACATACTTGTATACATCGACAATATAATTATTGCAGGAAACAATGAAAGATTAATCGAACAGATAAAGAAGACGTTAAAAAATGAATTTCACGTGAAAAATTTGAGTGTATTGCAATCATTTCTCGGCATTGACATTGAGCGATTAGACGGAGAATCACCTGAGTCAACGCAACTGCTTACGGAGATTATTATAGCGCTTCAAAATGAAAGACTGCAACCGGACAAAAACTCCTATGGATGCAACGCCTATTCCAGACAGTGCAAAGGGGAACTCTTGATAAATTCGAAGCCGTACAGAGAACTCGTAGGGTGTTTAATGTATGTCTTGTTGGCTACACAACCAGATCTAAGTTTCGCTGTAAATTACTTCAGCTGATATCAACATGAGCAAATTAAAATTCGATGAAAGGGTCTAAGAGGGATACTATAACGCTACACATCAAGGGAACTGTAAATATTTTTTTGCATTACAAGAAGGGAGCAACTGATGAGATATCCTGCTTCGTTGACGCCGACTACGGGAGTGAATCAGATAGAAAATCAACTACCAGATTCCTCGTAAAAATCTTCGGGAAAACAGTTCTGTGGACCACGAAGAGATAAATAACAGTGGCCCTATCATACACCGAGGCAGAATACATTGTTCTTGCAACAGCATCATCGGAACTAATATGGATAAAAAATCTTCTATTTGATCTTGAAATAACTGACATAACTCCATCTAAGATCTATAAAGACAATCATGCATACATCTACTCGCTCGCTGGGAACATAAACGATTGAAACATGTCGATGTCAAGTACAATTTCGTAAGGAATGTTTACGAGAAGAAACTCATTGCAATTGAATATTTGAACATCAAGAATCAAGTGACAGATATACTTACCAAACTGTTTGCATCTACTCAATTCGCCAAACTTCGTTCAGGCCTTGAGCTCGAGTAACCAAATTAATATTGAACATTTCAGAAGTAGTTAAATTGATGAGGAGTGTTGGAAAATGTGCAATTTAACATATAGAGTTAATTTATTTAGCGCGTATTGTAAATGATATAAACTCACGGACAGTGACTCGAAATTTAAATTGTTTTATTTTTCGTATTTTTTGGCCTAATCTTCCAGCAGAGTGAAGTCGCGATTCCACCTGCTTGCCTTTTATACACTTCGACTCTCATCATTATTATTATTCGCGATACGCAAATCATATAGAACCATGTTCTCTTTATTCTAAACGTTTTTAGTTCAAATAAAAGTTCAGTTCAAATACTCATGTGTGCTTTAGGGCTATCGCACACAAATTGACATAGCTGCATATGCATAGCATAAGACCGTCTGGACCAATGAGCATGCTATGTAAATCAATATGGCGATTTTATTTCGATGCTTATTGGTCCAGACGGTCTTATGCTATGCATATGCAGCTATATCAATTTGTGTGCGATAGCCTTTAGTCTAAGCAAAGAAATATTCATAAACCACAACAGAATGTTTTATTTATTTTTATTACAAAGTTTATCTCATATATTCTCCATGTAAACCTTTTTTTATATATTCATATTGCTATTCTACTTCAGAATACTGCAGAAGTTACAAAATAATCACATAGTATATCTTTTTGTATTAAGCTTGCACGAGTATTTGGTATTAATGACTGTCTTTTCATTGGTAACCATTGTACATATTCATCAATATTCTGTGAACACTAGCTGTAGGTTTCTTTCATATTATTTTCTTCTTCCGTCATAATAAAACTATGTAGACAATAGTTACCACTACCATATCTGCTGTTTCAGGTAACATACATAAAGCTTGATGAAATATATTCCATCTGTTACTGTATATTCCTACTGTATATATAAAAACGCTTTCTACTGTTCGTCGAGCTCTTGAAATTCTATAATTAAAGATTTGTTTTTTGTTCGATAAGTATTTGCCAGAGTATGGCTTTATTATTCAAGTTGGAAGTTGAAAGACACCATGAAAAACCCAGAAGTATGAATATCATTTCCTGATAAAGTAGCTCTATCTTCTGGCAAGTTAAGAGTATTATTTCTCAAATTTTTTCCTATTTCTGATAAAATGCCTGCATCGCTATTTCCATAGTAAGCTTCTATATCAACTAAACTAAATCTATATTTATAATCGACAATGACCATTAGTAGTGTTACGTCCAGACTCGAAGAAGGATGAGTCAATGGAAGGGCGCAACAACTATCCTAATTATTCCGAAATCAGACGCCTTGCGACGTAAGAATCGAGTCGAACGAACTCTTAGGTCTGAAAGCCCGGTAAACGACCGTTCGGATCGCTATTACACTGTTTATTCAGACGTTCGCTCGGTTGTCTCTTTCGGTCAGGGAATTTAATCCCTTTTACGCGGGATGGGACCTTGTGCTTGTCTTTTCACTGGGACTGAGAGAGAGGTCAAGAAATAGTTAATTATTTAAGTAAAAATATAATTTTATTCATTAGAAAGAATGGAAGTTTGAATACATGTTATATATTTGTAGAAGGTGATCAGATAGAACATTAATCGTGTGAGTGTGAGTGTGTTTGTGTGTGGTTGAACTTATCGCTCCGCGGGTGTTACATAGGTTCGGGGGACATCAGCCAGACTGATTTGAGGAAAAGCTCTATCGTTAAGATTAGAACTCTGGCTAGCTAAATACAATATCTTTGATTATATTTCAGAAAAATATAAAAACGAAGTGTAAAAGTAGGTCAGTGTGGAAATGGGTTATTGAATGAATAAATACACAAAGAGGTCTTTAAATTATGCTGTTAATCTTGTAGGATATATATATTCATCGTATTAATTATATATATATATATATATAATATATATATATATATATATAATTTGCCTGATCTGGTTCTCACTACGGAAACAGTAATAATAGGATCTCTATCGCATACAAAATAAGTAGAAATAAATAATTGCGGCTTACTTTTTGCTGTTGTCTCGGAAGAGGTTGCAAATTTTCAACGCCCTGGATCTCGTGGTATAGTCGGACCTCTGGATGACGAGTGCAGACGGTAGTGATGACTTAGTCGCGCATTATGCTCTCGAATAAAATGACTTTGGCAAAACTGTTCGACTAAAACTGTCTGATTGCCTGGTTGGCAGAAGCTGTATAATAACTGGATAACTGACAGACTAACTGCCGAAAACTGGATAAAAACTGAATGTCTTACTGACAGACTTACTGCCGAAAACTGGATAGAAAAACTGAATGTGCGGGTCTCGCGAGCTCCCTTTTTATAGTTTGTCGATAGATCTAGGGTTAAATCATTTTCCGGCGGGCTTCGCGCACGTGATTCTGGGATGGATAGCAAAGTCTTATTTTCTATAATTTTAATCGAAGCAGCGGCGGTTGTTTTTATCAGATAATTCGTAAGGTGTTTTGATCGTCTTTTAGCTGTTTCATTGTTCTTTCACTGGAAAATTTTATTGTATGAGACATCTAGTGTATGAGACATCTGTTTTTTATTTACCTAGAGAAGATCGGCGTTGTTCTTCTTGTTTTTCTCGCGGTTATTCATGGATATATTTACTGATAATTGACGAAATGTTTAAAGAGTTGTGGTGCAAGACGTTCTATTTACTGAAAGACTTATTTTTATTGCTAATCGACGATCCTTGCCGCAATTTCGGGGAAGGAAGGAATTGTGGAGTCGGCAGGACATAACAGTAGTATACTATATTGTTTTTTATAAAAACTTCCAGAGTTGGGTAGACATCTCAATGTGTGCTTGCTGTCGATTGCTCCAAAATAATTTGTGCATATATCATCTTTTCCAATAATTGTTGACAATATGAATCCATTGTTGTTTTGTCGGTGGAGAAAGATACAATGGCTGCAAAATTTTCATAATAATAGAACTGTTACGTCCAGACTCGAGGAAGGATGAGTCGACGGAAGGGCGCAACCACTATCTTTAAGATCCCGAAGTCAAACATCTCGAGGTTACGTTAAAATCGAACAAACTTGACGGTCCGAAAATCAGGTAAACGTCCGTTCGGGTCGCTATTTTTCGGAAGTTCGCTCGGCGGTCCTTTTTTGGTCAGAGAATTTAATTTCTTTTACGCGGGATGGGACCAAGTGCGATCTTTATCTAGGAGTGAATGAGGGGTTAATAAAGGGTTATTTTGATTTTAATTAACAAAATATAAATTTATTCATTTTTTAAAATAAATGATAGGTATACATGATTATATAAAAAAAAAAAAAAATATATAATATTGGTTTTTTTCTGGGTATGTGTGAGCATGTGTGTATGTGTATGTGTTTTAATTCGCAGGTGTTACATTAATACGGAGGGCATCAGAATGCAAAGGGAAGATTTTATCGTTAATTTTTAGGTTCTGACTGGTTAACACAATATATATATATAGATTTAATCGAAAAAAAACAAGACAAACATGTGTGTGTGTGTGTGTGTGTGTGAGTGAGTAAAGAAATATGTAATTATGGAGAGAAAGAATAAAGGGAGATTTTCTCGGTTTAATTTAATTCTGGTAGGATGAATCGGACTCTAGATCAGGTAGTTCGTTGCAGAACTCCTCTATAGCTTTTTCGAAATCGTCTGATTCCGAAAACTGCGGGGAAGAAGGGGATGAATTATTCAGGGGGATTGTAGATAGGGAGGAGAAGGAACGTGGGGAAAGCGGAGGTTCGGTGGCTGGAGTGATATGCTCGGGGAAATAGATGGAGGAGTAACTGGGGGAGGAGTAATTTGGCGAGGGAGGGAGAGTAGGTTCGGCGGCTACGTGTGATGTTTTAAAGTGTATAGCGCAAAATTTGCATACTACGGGCGCTCGAGTCCTCCGACTCCTGCGAATGACTATTCGGCTGGGTGGTAGGGTACGAGTAGTACCGGATCTGTTTTTCACTACGAAACCAGTGTGAAATGTAATAATGTTTACTTAACGTGAGGGTTAAAAGTATAAATGAAATGGATAAGTGTGATTTACTTTTTATTTCATAGATAGAAGATGTAGATTTGATTATTAGATTGGCTTCGTGCCTTGCGGGTCACTCTGGTTGCGGTTGATCAACGATGGTGCCGGATGAGGACACTATTATAGCACTATTAATTTTTCGCGAACCACGGTGCGAAGGCACTAAACAAGACTATGTCGAGGCTGGAGAGTAAGTACGTAAGTAAGTGTATGTCCCTTCGAATCCTCTTTTTATAACTCTCTTTTCGGGGGTGTATTCTAATTTCTAAGAGTGAGAATCTTCCAACACTTCAACGAATTGAAATTCCGCAGAAGTGGGGATTCTTTACCTTAACGAATTAAAAATTGTGCTAGTGTCCTCATTAGGCAGGGTGTTTCTCCTACTTATCGAATTTTCACCCGTGGTGATCGTCGATTGGTGATCTCGATATCAGTTCAGAGTCCCTTGAGCATTAGATTTCCCTTGCGCACGTGATCTGATTAGAAAAAGTCTTACTTCCTTATGATTATTTTTACCAATATTAATGCAGCTATATTTACTAAATATTTCGTTACGGAAGTTTTATCATTATTGATTCAGTTGTATTTGTCAGATATTTCGTTAGAAGGAATTTTATTTTTTTTCTGTATCACCTTATTCTTCCGCCGGAAAATTCTACTGCAACGGTATCTACTGATTTTTATTTATTTTTAGGCGACCAGCGCGGTTTCGTTACCGGTCTCTCGCGTCTTTCTCACGGTTACTCATAGATATAGATATTGACAAGTGACTAAATATTTAAAGAAATGTGTGGCGCAAGATGCTCTATTTACTGAACGATTCATTTTTATCACCGATCGACTATCATTGCCGCAACTTTGCGGAAGGAAGGAATCGTGGAGTCGCCAGGACGTAACAGAGCATACTTCTTTATTGAACATCTTAACTATAAACTTTCCTACTCGGAAATCAAAAGCGATAGATAATCAAAAGCGATAGTTTGGTCTCCAGTTACAAGAAATCTGTGATAGCAAAAAATCAATTAAATAAATATAAATTCTTTCTAGAAAAATTCTTTGTAAATTAAATTAATAAAGTTTAATTAAAAAAATAAAAAAAATTTACTAATTACATATTGTATCTTGAGAAATATATATATGTATAATAAATTTATTTTATACTTATATAAAATTAATTAACTAATTTGTTTTATATTTATTTATTTATTTAAATTTTAAACAAATTTCTAATTAAAATTGCATTAAAATAATATAAATATAAATTACCTTAAAGCGATTAGCAATCTTTCTTCTGGTGGCAATGCTCTACAGCTCTTTTTTTGTAAGATAAGGTTGTAAAGATCCAAAAGCTTTTTAAAATTCTGTTTAGACATTCTTACATGGTAAAAGAACATATTATCATCTTTTCCCAATTTTTGAAAAAGATTATCATAATGACTATATTGACATCTTAATTTTTTAATTGTTTTTAAATCCCATCTCCTATTAATCCATCTTTTATGTTGTTTTCTTTTATTAGGTAATAACAACATAAAAAAGCCGATATATAATAAAAAGTTCGTATTTCCTTCTCATTTTTTAGATTTTATAAATCTGTAATATTTACCTTTTAAATATTAATAGAAATATGCATTTTTTATTTTAAGAAAAACATTCACACACATACACACACGTACGCACAAATAAATAGAAAATATAATAAATAAATTTTTATCAATAATTTATTTTAAGCTACTTACATTTATATAACAATGTAACAACTTTTGTTGATAAATTGCATTAATTGATTATATATATTAATGTTAAAATTAATATTGAAAATATTTTACAGATTATAAAATTTTTAAAAGTTTATAAATTGTAATTATTTTATAATCACAGAAACTGAGATAATCCCATTAAAAGTACCTCACAAAGGTAAAAAAAATATGCCAAGTACATATCTAAAAAATAACTTATAAAAAATTGTCCTCTAGAAAAATAAAAAACCCTTAAAAAATAAAAAATAAAAATTAAATATGAAATCAATAGTTTGTAACGCGGTTACCTCGCTCGACGCTCGGATCGGCTCGTCGGTGTCCGGGTTCGAGAGGAGGGGAGATTCAAGCTTGCGTAGACACAGTATAGGTAGAAAAGATAGTTTATTGCAGGTGAAATATATACAGAGTAGCGTGCAGGGTCGGGCGGCGTGCGCTTAGTGGCAAACGGGCGTTAGGACGCGAGTGCAGCGAGAAGTGCAAGCGCGAGGCGGTCGGCGCGAAGCGGCATGCAGCGTGAAGCGGATTCGACTTAACTATTACTTTATTTACAAGCGCGTTAGCTTAGCATCTACGGTGGTACTATTTACATGCGGGTCGATCGCGACGCGGTTATCCCGGTCGGGCTTATTTCTAGCGGCTTATAATTACAGCGTGGTATCTACAGGTACTTATTACTTACCCGGACTTATTGCTAGCAGGCTTATGATTACGGTGGGTTTCGCAGGCGCGGACTTATAATTAACCGGACTTATCTCTAACAGGCTTTATAACTAGCGGTGCAGTATGTACATGCGCTTACGTCTACGGTTAGGTTCGGCGGCGGGGTATTGCCGGCAGGCCCGAGTGTCACGTCGAGCTCCGCCTGCAACGGAAACCGGAAAACCCGGCGGGGCCGAGAAAACCTCTGCCCGGAAGGTACGGGAACCGGAAAACCCGGCGGGGCCGAGAAAACCTCTGCCCGGAAGGTACGGGAACCGGAAAACCCGGCGGGGCCGAGAAAACCTCTGCCCGGAAGGTACGGGAACCGGAAAACCCGGCGGGGCCGAGAAAACCTCTGCCCGGAAGGTACGGGAACCGGAAAACCCGGCGGGGCCGAGAAAACCTCTGCCCGGAAGGTAGAAAGAGAGCCAGAAAACCTGGCGGAGCTAAAGAAGTCTTAGCCCGAGAGGTAGTGGTCAGGTCGGTGTCAGGAGCAGGATGTCGGGACAGGATCTGGTCCCGATGTCTCGGCCGGCCGGGCTTATATACCCGGCCGGCGGCCCCCACGGTGCGCCGTCGGTTCGGCGGTGGGAGTCGGTACCGTGTGGGGGCAAGCGCGATAGCGCGAGCGGCGTGCGTGCAAGCGAGATAGCACGTGTGGCGTACGTGCAAGCGAGATAGCACGAGCGGCGTGCGTGCAAGCGAGATAGCACGAGCGGCGTGCGTGCAAGCGAGACAGCACGAGTGGCGTACGTGCAAGCGAGATAGCACGTGTGGCGTACGTGCAAGCGAGATAGCACGAGCGGCGCATGCGTAAGCAGGATTGGTATAGCAGGAAGAGACAGTGAGGTATGCGAGGGTATGACTATCTATATTTTGAACATATTTACAGGATTATTTACAAGGCTATTTACAGTGACGACAGGGTCGTTACAAGTTAACTAACCAAGTATTTAAAAGCGGTAAATATAGCGAATAGGGGACCCAGCCCCAATGACCTTGACCTTGACATATGTTGTCAAGGACATAATTCTGAGTAACTTTTTCTTCTAATTTAATCGTCGCTCGTTGCTTATTAAAAAGTTATTAACAAAAAAAGTTTGAAATATACCAAAGTACATGCACGGACAGGAAGCACGCGCGCGCGCGCGCGCGCACACACACACACACACACACACACGGGGGGTGCAAGGGGGGCCTTCGGCCCCCCTCCCGCACCCTCCCCGCCGATAGGCAGGGTGGATCTCGCTTTACAATGTAGCATGTACTTTGTAAGTTGTAAAGCGATGTCCACCCTGCCTATCGACGGGGAGGGTGCGGGAGGGGGGCCGAAGGCCCCCCTTGCACCCCCCGTGTGTGTGTGTGTGTGTGTGTGTGTGTGCGCGCGCGTGCTTCCTGTCCGTGCATGTACTTTGGTATATTTCAAACTTTTTTTGTTAATAACTTTTTAATAAGCAAGGAGCGACGATTAAATTAGAAGAGAAAGTTACTCAGTATTATGTCCTTGACAACATATGTCAAGGTCAAGGTGATTGGGGCTGGGTCCCCTATTCGCTATATTTACCCTTATATTTTATTTTTGAACACCCTATATATGTAAAAACTTGTGTTTATTTCAGTTTATATGTGTAGTATACGTAGGACTATTTCTGTAAACTAACTTAAATATCCAGTTTTTCATTGTCAGACTATGTATAAATCTTGATTTTTACAAATCTTTGTTTGTTAATAATTTTTTAATAAGCAACAAGCGACGATTAAATTAGAAGAAAAAGTTACTCAAAATTATGTCCTTGATAACATATGTCAAGGTCAAGGTCATTGGGGCTGGGTCCCCTATTCGCTATATTTACCTTTAAAAGCAATTCAGTTTGTGAGGATTGATAATTTGAAATAGTATTTGTCATAAAATCAAACTTGTATTTATAGAAATGTTATACACACATTCTCTCTATAAAATTAAAACACATTTTATTTTTATTAACAAAAACCCGATTTTCAAAATAAGTTCAATAGAAATAAAAAAATATAAAAAAATTTTAATTAAAAAAACTTGGCGCTGCTAACTTTTAAAGTATATATTAAAACCAACAAACAATAAATTTAATTTAGATCTAAATTTAATTTAGAATTATATTTAATTTAGTTATATCACAATAACTGCAACGTGAATGTATTAAAGAATAAACTAATTTTAGCATATTGTTTAGTTTAGCAGCGCCAAGTTTTTTTAATTAAAATTTTTTTTATTTTTTTATTTCTATTGAACTTATTTTGAAAAGTACTGTTAGATCATTGATTATGGCTTTAGTTCCTGAGATATTTTAATCGAAAGTTTATTATGAGTAAAACTCCGGATAAGCTACTTGGTAGCATCGCGGCCCCTATACATAGGCAAACCGTTGACAAGGAAGAAAGAAATTTTTCATATACTTGGCGTCGCGACGCTACCGCGTCGCTTGATACTTATTTACATTAACCGTGAGATTGAGGATTCGCGACAACGCCCACCCGCTATCGCGTTCCTGGAACTCTTCGAGAGACGCGAATGTGGGTTCGATAACACGTAACTCGTACCACTCACGCAAGTTCGATGTTCGGAAGAGTTCATAGTTTCTGATATTGATACTCTTATTGGTACGTTTATCACCCGTCACAAACTCGCCGTTGAACGCGGTATTCACTCTTACGGCGTTGTGCCTTTTTATAGCGTCATGCACTTGCTCGAGCACCACACTACCCGCGTCTACCAAAAATTGTTGCGGTTCGATATAGTTTGCGTTAATCACCGCACCGGTCAGTATACGGTTTTCGAACGCGGTATCGATCTCTCGCTAAACGAGTCTTTCCACGCCACTACTAGTGCCTGCATAGTCACCACCGCTATGTATAAACCGTCTCTCTAATCGAGCCCTCGCACCCTCGAGTCGCGCGATTCTGGCCACCAAAGATTGTCTGTTTTTAATCGAGAGCCGCGAACGCTTGGCACGACTGCGTTCCTCGAGCTGTTTAATATTATAAATTCCTCGCATCGCTGCGCCCACTCGAAATATTCGCCCAAGGTAGGGACTTGGTGGGACACCTCCAACAGGTCGCGTTCAGTTTGCTCGGGATGTTCTATGTTTTATAGTCTTTTCAGCGTGTGCAAATTGGGCACATATTGCATGGAAAGATCTAATACATCGGAAGTCTGCAATTGGAGCAGCACCGGTCATCTATCGCGTCGTGTACCTCAATCACATGCTTTCGAACAGCATACATGTGTCCGACATCAGCGTCTGACAAAGCGATCATACATGAAGTACATATAGCTAAAGCACCACTCGTGGTTTAATAAAAATAGTGCAACACTTTGTACGTCCGTTCAACGCAATAATTTGTGAATTAGGTACTATCTTGTCAACAATTTCCGTAATGTCCTCATTTTAATCGCTGTTATAATCACTGTCTTCTGATAATGCGTGATCTTCGTCGGACGACTCATCTAATATTGCCTCGATTATTATCTATTTCCATTTTTGCAGATTATCATGACAAAATCTTCCTCTATACTGAACACTTGGCACACAAAAAATTACGAAGTACCCGCTGTACCTCTTTCAACCGATATACCGACCGCAAGCTTTCAAATCACATACTGCGGTTTTGACACCCTTCGTTCTTCATTATATATATTTCATTTATCGCGTTATGGTGCCGCGAAACATGTCCCGGCACGCGACCCCCCGATAAACGGCTCTTCCTAGAAAAAAAAATGAAGAGGACACCGCGATGGTTCTATTTTGTTTATATTATTTATAAATTATAGCAGCCGGACATCGGCACCCGCCTTTGTAATACATCGCGCCGATTATAAACATGTCCCGACGCGGTGACGTCTGCCCCCCTCGCCCTCAAGTCCCCCGCGCTGCGGGACCCCCTTTCTCCTCACCCCCCTCGGAGTTCCTGGGTTAGAACTCGCACACTATTACTACTTACTATATAGACGTCATTATAACTCTTGAGATTACGAAAATCGATCAAATCAGCCATAAGTCATCGATATTTGTCACATTATAATGTAAACGCGGAATTTTTTGTCATATTGGTTGATGCAACGTATACGCGTCTTGCGATTTAAGCCAGTCGACGATCTCGTTACGCGCGAAATTTGGTTTAGCGGCTCGCGATAAATTGTCCGTCGCTGAATAGCCAGCATAGTGCGTGGTATTGTAATACAATTTTTCGAGTTCCATCATTTTAATCTGCTCCAGTCGAGTAAACCTTTTCTTTTCTTTGTCAAATAATCTACGTAGCTCGTTAATGTTTTATCGCCGTCCTCGTCGGCGGATACAAATAGCGTATCTTCTTCGATTTCATTTGTTTCGTCTACCTTATGTCTGTAGGACTTTGAACACTCGGAGAAAATTTTCGGAGTGGAGCTTCCGCGCAGTAACACGATTTTAATAGGATGAGATCGCGCGAGAGTATGTAATAAATCGTGATTTCCTATGAGATTAGAAGGTGTGCCTATGTCGTGTAATAATCGAGCAAACTGAATTCTTCCGAATGCTTTTAGTGTTTTTTTTCTCGCGTATCGCATCGTTTATAAGATCCGTGATATTCGAACTCTTTATTATGGTACCGTTTATAGTTACGAGTCCTCGCTTATCCCAGCTAAACTTAAATGGCAGAATATCGATCAAGTATTTTAATAGCGCGCGTGCTTTGTCACGATAAGTTTTCGGTACGTTATTGAGTATTTCTTTGATCATTTCAGTTGATTGAGCGCGTCCTTTCTCGAAACTGCTACTACTACTACCGCTACCGTCGCTAATTAAAGTTGACGTTTCCATAAGTTCGTCATCATCGCCGTCATCCAAATTCGTGTCTTTGTTCTGCTCGGCATTATTGTCCTCGTCGTTATCCTGTGTATCATTGCGTAAGCGCTTTTGCGCTTCCCGAATAAAGTGAAGATAATGTTGGAGTACTTCCTTATACAATTTCCATTTTTTGTCCTCGTCGACAGGAGTCGTGAGATTAAGAATACGCCACGCCTCCGCGTCAAGTCGTGATAAAAGAGTTCCCGGTGTCCATATTGAATTATTATTATTATTTTCCGCATTTGATATTTCCGTATTTTTCTTCGTCGAGTTATCAGCCGACGCAATAGATGATACTTCCGGTTGCTGTTGCATCTACTGCATTCTCTCAAGCTTTTTGGTAGAAATCAAAACCATTTTTTTAGTTCCTTCCATTATTCAAAGGGCTAATGTTAATACTTTCTTTTTATTATTATTATTTTCCCCTGTACAAAGAATATACGAATGTACAAGGATGTATTTTTTCTTTTTCACTCGCCGATAATCCGGGATAATACAGCAGCTAGTATACCCTACAGGGCCAATATGATAAGGTAAAAATCCGCCCCGTTGTATTAATAATTTTTTTTTAGCCTTCCAATTACCTTGTTTCGTCGCGACACGATGTAGGATTGCATGTTTGGCTAAGCGTTTTTTATCGTCATACCGGAGCGGTACGTTATCCTTAAGCGTATTAAAAGCGCACTTCTGAATACACTTTATAAGTTTATTGTCGGCGGCTCGTAAGAACGACGTTCTTTGATTTTTCTTTCAAATAGCACAAAGTTCTTGAAAGATACGCATTTCTCTCGCCGATAGACTATTTGGCGTTCTTTATTGCTATCCGATGTCGACGGCATCATTTTTTTATTAACCCTTTCTTTTTTCATCATTACGCTGTAATCACACGACTAACGAGCATGAATATTGTCCTTTTATACACCCCCGCTTCTATTGTTCGATCGCGGCATGTAAGTAGAGTATCGTTGGGAAAGATGCACGTCTGAAAGCGATATTCGTCTGAAATCCGATTGTTTCAAATCAAGCAATACCCGTGAGGTCTCGAGATAGCATCATAGTACGCTTCTTCCATAAACTTTGGATCGTTGGGATATACTTGACGCGCTAGATGACGAATTTGAGCGCGATCGCGCGGATTTTTGAAAACTACTATGTAATTCGCGTTGAGAGATATGTCGCGTTGTCCACGTCCTTGATAAAAGAGATTTTGCGAGATGAATATAGTGCTGAGATTTTTATGACTTCCTTTGGTAAACAGATCTACGATAGCGTCGCATAACAATGATTCCCTCATAAGATCGTCAATTATTACCAATTTCAGCGAGAGCGGATCGTTGGAATAATCTGAACGGACGCAGTAACCTCTCGCGAAATTCGATTATATTTTTCTTCGATTTTATCAAAGCAGTATTATTATATCCGGTCTTTCGTGTTCTTCTTCCTCTTCTTTTTCACTCGTGACGCATTGTAAACGCTGATACGCATCTTGCCACTCTGCGTAATAAAATCAAATTCTCTCAAATCGAACATCTGACATGACGGATAAATACCGAAGAAACGTTTTCACGAAAATTGTTTTTCATCCCGTAGGCCCGCAGACGATCGACGTCCAACGATGTTTCCACCGTACATCCATTTTTTAAATAAAAAAAATAACAACGGACAATTTCATTAAAGCTAAGTGAAAGTAATTCTTCAAATACAATGTTGAAATCATAATCATACATCCAAAAATGTTAAATTATTTATTTGCGTTCGCACATCGCGT
Organism: Formica selysi; assembly: GCA_009859135.1. NCBI lineage: Eukaryota > Metazoa > Arthropoda > Insecta > Hymenoptera > Formicidae > Formica > Formica selysi. Next base: position 238,134 of record WHNR01000078.1, on the reverse strand, counting down.
TCAATTTCTTGAAAATTACCTTGAACAGTGAGTTTTATAATTTCACAATCTATGTAAGACGCGGGAAGTTTTAATTCTATCTCGTTAATTAAGTATTTGGCGCACAGGTGTCGGCGATGGAAACTAGCTGCGACAAATGAGCATCCAAATCTTGCAATATTTTCCAGGCCAAGAAATGTACTTTTCACGATAGCGACGTTGTGCGTTTTTCGTTTCTTCAACGGTGGTTGCGTCTGCTCCTCCGCCTCGCCATTACTTGGTGTGCGATAAAGAAGTGGACGTGGGCGAGAGAAGCCCTGCGAGATCGAGATTGCACTCGAGAAAGACAACCGACAGAAAAAAAACGAGCGACTTGACGACACTGTTTGTTAGCTTAAAATAGACAGTCTGTATTTTAATTAATAAATAGTTTACAAGTGTTTCTCGCATTAGATTCGTGCTAATCTTAACAGCGAACTTGCGCCGGCGAGCTACCGGGCGCGCAAAGATAATCTCCGCGAACGACGGATATATCTTGGAGACCGCAGGCGACGGTTCACACGGCGCGGTTCCGAGAGACGTGATAAACGGCGCGTTTATAAACGAGAGATTAATCGCGAGCGATGAGAAATCTCTTTTAGTACAATCGAAAACTTCGTAAACGAGCGTACGAACTAGAAAAGCGAGCGGCTTTTCTTTCACGAGAGTTTAAACGATATAATAACACACTGTCACGGATGGAGTTCACGATCGAGTGCGCCCGGCGGTTCCCCGAGAGAGCTTTTATACACCGGTCTTTAGATTGTTCGAGAATCTTCTACGTGTTTTTCCCGAAAGATCGGGCTTACTGATGTTTTCGATAAGTTTGTTAAAATTGAAAGTTGTTATTGCAATTTGTTTGTATCTAATTGTGATTTAGGCTCTCCCGGGTGACCGCAGCGTGGCCCGCATTGAGGGCCGAGGCCATAGGCACGAGCGATGCCGCGGGCCTGGCGTGATTTGCGGAGCGCCGCTGGCTGAGCGCGCTCTGATTTGCGGCGAGCCGTGCGCCGCGCGAGATGGCCGCTCGCGCGCCAATTTTCGAGCACGATTAAGCTGCGCTTTATTGTTCGTTATGGCTGACTGTGACTTTTGTTAGTTCGGTTTCGAACACTTGGAGATTGTTCCGTATTTTCCTTGTAAGTCACTATCACAGCTCTTATCCCGTAAGCAGTGGTGAAGTCGATGGAAATATTGTTGATAATAATTGGACTTGGTTTGGTTTTTTGATTCTCGCTTAAGCACAGCGTCATGTGTTCCATGCTGATTTGAAATTGCTGCCAGGTGTCGGTATCGAAGCAAATTCTATCAGCATTATTGCATGTTAACTTAACAATCGGCACGAAACAATCTTCGTTTGTTACTTGCAATCCCACATGTATCTTTTTAGTGTGGGATGAATTAAGTCCATATGTTATCGATAGTAATAAATATCGCTGTTCGTTTCTTCTATCGTTATCGGTCTTGCTGCCCGATTTGATAATATCGCAAACATGTGTGAATTTTACAAAATCGGCTAGATTTTTCTGGTCACTGGATACTTCCGTCGCAGCAGTCATTGTTATCAATTTTCGATTAAAGCCGACTGAAGAGTCACAACAACAATGAATTTTGTATCAGAGCCGAAATGAAGACTTCACACGAGCAAATTCGAATGAATAAGGATTCTCGTCTTTTCGCGCGATTTATATCTCAGAATCTAAAGAAAAGTGGGGGAAAAATTTGCGCACGCAATTAAATAACCGAAAAAGATCAAGATTTTTCATGTTTAAACTTGTTCAACATGCTAAAAATCGAGTGAAAAAGCGTCTAGAAACATCTAGAAATTTGATTAGATACATGGGAAAAATTTTTGTCCAATCGTAAATATATCTGGAATATACTAAGAAGCATAAATAAAAGTTTATCACTAGTATAATATGTTACGTCCAGATTCGAGGAAGGATGAGTCAATGGAAGGGCGCAACCACTATCTTTATTATCCCGAAGTCAAACGTCTCGTGGCGTTAGAATCGGGTCGAACTTGAAGATCCGAAAATCAGGTAAACGACTGTTCGGATCGCTATTACACTGGTTTTCACAAGTTCGTTCGATGGTCCCTTTTCGGTAAGAGAATTTAATCTCTTTTACACGGGATGGGACCAAGTGCGACCTTCGGACTAGGAATAAGAGGGTGTTAATAAAGATTTGATTTAATTTTAATTAATAAAACACGTTTATTAATTTTAACGATTTTATTCATATTTAAATTAAATTAAGTTGATATACATGGATTTATTATACCAAAAAGATAACATTAAGGATTGATTTAATATGTGTGAATATGTGTGAGTGTGTTTGTGTATGTTTATTTGTTCGCGGGTGTTACATTAATACGGAGGACATCAATTAGAGTGGTGAGGCAAAGATCCTATCGCTAACATTAAATTTCTGACTGGTTATTACAATAAAAGTATATGTATTTAAATAAAAACAAAATTGTGTGACTAAGAGTGTGAAGGGACTATTGCTTGAGAGAATACTAGGAGTTTTAGGTCATGATTTTAGGACTGGTAAGATGACTCGGCTTCTAAATCTGGAAGTTCATTACAGAAATCTTGTATAGCCTTCTCGAACTCATCTAACTCGGAAGGAGGAGAAGGAAGGGGTGAATTGCTGAGAATGATTGTCGATAATGAAGAGAATGATTGCGGGGAGAATGGTGGTTCAAGAGAAGGGAGTTCGGGAGAATATACGGGAGAGTAGCTTGGAGAAAAGTGGTAGGGGGAAAGAGGAAGAGTCGCAGATTCAGTGGTTTATGTGTTTGAGTGAGTACTTAATGAATGATGACTACTACTAGTTGTGGAAAAATTAAAATGCGCGGGAGCTTGAGTCTTCCGACTTCTCCAATGGACTCGATCTACGATTCAGATTGTATATTTTGCTCGACCTGGTTTTCACTACGGAACCAGTGGAAAATTAATAATGCTATTTGTTGCGGGAAGTTACGGCTATGAATAAAATTTAATGATTGGTGATTTCTTTTTTCGCTGGTGAATTGAAATGTGAGAGATTGACAATTTCTGTCTCGGTTGGATGGTGTGTTGTGGGGTAATAGTTGTGCGGCTGCGGGTTGCCTTGGAAATGATGCCAAGTGATAAGGACACTGGTTTGCTGAACTGTATTCTTACTCTCTGTATTACTCACGAACTAAAACGTCTGGACACAAGACTGATTGATCGGAACTGATTGTAATTGAATAATAAGTGCTCGAGTCTTACGAGTTCCCTCTTTTATAATTCCTTTTTGAGGACGTCTTCTAATTTTAGAAGTAGGGATCCTCCAAACTTTTAGCGAATTAGAATCGTGCCAGTGTCTTCATTCGGCGAGGTATGTCTCCTACTTTTCATATTTTTACCCGTGGTGATCATCGATTGGTGAGCTCGATATCAGTTCAAAAGTCCCTTAAACATTAGCTTTCCCGGTGGATTCTCGCGCACGTGATCTGATTAGAAAAGGTTTTACTTCTTTATGATTATTTTTGTTGACATTGACGCAGCTGTATTTATTGAATATTTCGTTAAGAAAATTTTATCATTATTGATCCAGTTGTACTTGTCAGATATTTTCGTTAGAAAAATTATTAACATTATTGATGCAGCTATGTTTATTGAATATTTCATTCGAAAATTCTTATTATCTCCTTATTCTTCCGCCGGAAAATTCTACTGTAAGGGGTATCCACTATTTCTTTTATTTATCTCGAGGAGAACGGCGTGGTTTCACCGATCTTCTTGCGTTTTCCCACGGTTACTCATAGATATAGTTTACTGACAAACCGTCGCTGGTTCTCGTGATTATTGTGCAGCGTGCAATATAAGCTTTCGGAACGAAATAGGGCATCGGTATTCGAATAAATGTCCTCGATGTTTCGCCACGTCACCGTGCGATGACTCCGATGCGAAAATCGTAAAATGCGGCTCATGTAATCGTACCTTTTACGGTGCGTTGTATTTCGAACGCCTTCGTAGTAAAAAATCGTATGATGGCAGATCACTCGCTAGTGTTTGCAGGGTCATACGTTTTTGCGATAAATATGGTTGCATAGTCAAATCGAATGCGAGACACAAATGCGGCATTTCTTATTGTACGTTATGCCATTCGTCACAACCTCAGAATCATTTGTGCTATATACAATCTCTTCGCAATGGTGTTAGTTTCTCTGCCGAACCGTCCTCATCATGGACGATGGTTACGGTGATATCGGGTACGCGCACTACAAGGAGTAAAAAATTTGTTGACCAAGCGGTAAACGAGCGCAAAAAGGGCCGTGTAGTATTCGTATTTTACGATTTCGAAACGCGACAAGATGAAACGTTCGAAGGTAAAACAACTGTGAAGAAACACATTCCTACTCTCTGCGTGGCGCAACAGATTTGCGAAGTATGCTCGCAGGAAAACGATATGTCCGTAAGGTATTGTTGGTGCGGGATACCTGAATTCATATTCTGATCATGATCCAGTGAAACAATTTGTCGATTTCGCAACGCGAAGGACAAAATGTTTCAAGCAGATCATATGCATAGCGCATAATGCGAAAGCGTTCGAAGCGCAGTTTATTCTTCAACACATCGTAGAAAATCGGAATGATTTAGAGAAGAAATTAATTTTGAACGATATAGAAATTGTAATATTATTGGTAGGAAATACAAAATTCATCGACAGTGCTAATTATATGCCAATGCGCTTATCCCATTTATCGAAAGCTTTTGAACTAAAAGACTCAGCAGATAAAGGCATTTTCCGTATTTATTTAAGTGTTGAAAATCAATCATATGTCGGACCGTTACGCGCAGTGCATTATTATTCTCCTGAAAACATGAAGACAGCGGAGCGCGAACGCTTTCTTGCATGGCATACAGACATGACGCGAAAAAACACCGTATTCAATTTTCAATGCGAGATCGTTCGTTATTATCATACCGACGTTGATATTCTTTGACGAGCATGTCTAGCTTTCAGAAAAATTTTTATTGATCAAGGAATGCACGACTATTGCCTCAACGTGTATGACAGTTCCTCGTAAAAACTTTTTGCGTCAAAAGGAAATAGACGTTATTCCTCCAGGTGGTTACAGAAAAGCGAGCAATTATTCCCATAAAGCTCTACAATGATTGGTATGGGTGGAGCGCGAATCGGCTATCCGATAAACCATGTGGGGCGTGCGCGTGAATATCGATTGATGACACACTCGTCGACGGATATTATGAAGCAACTAATGTGGAGACGACACACCGCCACATCCTGCAATTTCACGAATGTTTTTGGCACGGATATCCGTCTTGCTTCTCTATGAATCGCGATAGAGCGCTTTCATCAGCAACGGATCACGAATATATGATTGACTCACGTTACGAGCGAACTCTCGTGATCTCATGGCGACTTCGACAACGGAGGTACATAGTAACGGAAAAGTAGGAATGCGCTTTCGATCAGGATATAAAAATTTTTATTGATCGTGAAATGCGCGAATATCTCGAGAACCATCCGATGGTGGAAACACCGCTGCTCGACTCTCGCGATGCGTTTTTCTGCGGACACAGGAAATATCGCGTTTCGATACGAAGTTATGGGTACGGAAAAAAATACAATATGTGGACATATGTTCTTTATACCCATATGTATTGAAGATGGACACTTTCCCGATCGGACATCCTAATATTTACGTCGGTGAAGAATGTTCTGCTTTAATTGGTATGGCTCCAAATTATAATTTCGATTTGCTTGAAGGCCTCATACGTTGTACAGTGCTTCTATCACGCAATCTGTTCCACCCTGTATTCCCGTATCGTGTGCGAGGAAAATTGCTTTTTGCCTTATATCGTAGTTGTTACGAAACATTTTCGCAGATATCATAACATACACACGACAACGCTAATGAGCGTAAATTCGAGGGTACGTGGATATCCTGCGAATTACGTAAGGCAATTGAAAAGGGTTATCTCGTGACGGCGGTAAGTGAGATTTGGCAATATAAAGTTAGCCAATTCAATCGCTCGACACATCGAGGTGGCTTATTTGCTGAATATATAAATACATTCTTGCATAAATAAATAAAAAAATAAAAAAATAAAGACAAAAGGACAAAAATCCCTCGTAGACGTCCACGGTTTCTTCCCCCTACTTCCATCCCTGCTTTTTTGCCACAGACTGACAGCAGTGGTGGGGGTAACCAGACAGACACACAGCAGGGGATCTGCCAGGTGCCAGTGGCCGTGCAGTAGGAGTTCGTTTTGACGCACCATAGTGCCCACTATCTACTCACCTGAGAGTGGGAAGGCGCGCTATAGTAGGGAAACGCACTGTAGTGGGGTGGCACGCTCATTGAACTTTATACATATGGAAAACACCGTGCCATTTAAGATGCGGGATGATAAAGAGGGCATTGTGTCATCTTTCGTCTCTTTCTGTTGTAGGTCTTTTTTTTAGTGGTACAATCACCCTCAAAAGTCTATGGTGACAGTGGTGTCGACTATACATATACATACACCATTGATATCCACCAAACTTTTACAGATGATTGTACTAACAAAAATGACGGCTTTCAAGAGCCTAAGTAGAAAAGAGACAAAAGATCACGTAATGCCCTCTTTGTCATCCCGCATGTTTACGCCAGGCTTATATGAGAAGGCGCGTTCCAGTATAGAGTTCAGTGGGCACAAGTGCGCTGAGGCGCACAACGGAGGCGCCGCGCTTCGGAACTAGGAAAAGTAAAGTGTCATGGCTCGCGCGCTTTTTAAACCGCGCTGAAATAACAAAATATTTTTAGCTCTTTGTGAGAAAATTAAAGAGAAAAAAATTTTCAATTGTGACGGGATATGATATCTTTCCACTTACAAGAAAATTATGAATCATGTTTCAACATTTTCCTTACATAATTCTTACAGAATAAGTTATTATTATATTATACAAATAAATGAGATTTCTATGTTTAACGCTGACTTAGTTTTATTCCTTATCTTATACTTCTTATCTAACTTAGTTAGATAAGAAGTATAAGATCTTTCTCTTCTTCTCTGACTTCAGTTCTTTGAAGTCTCTACACACTTCACTCGTATGATTCACTAGGGTTTGTAGAGCCGAGTCTTCTGTCGTCGGAGTTTTGGGGTATATAACTTCGAGTATTGGAGGGGGATTGATAGGGTGATTGGTACGTTTCTGCCGTTGTCTCTTCTCTTGGTTCCGATTCTAAGTACAAAAGCAGGTTTGTTACCGACGACTCCAGATGGCTCTCAGCTGATGTAGGCTCCATCCATAGATCGAATGAAGTACATATCCATAATAATCGTATCTATTACTAGTTTCACGAATCTTATAGCCATAAATATCAAGTACTCTTGCGCTTGCTGAGCCGAAGGTCATGAACCCCTGTCAAATACGTGCGCTGGCGCTCTCGGCTATTTGATCGAGTGACTTCTCGTTCAGTAGATTTAGCATGGAAAAGCTTTCTGCGGAGATTTCCTGTTCTATGGCACTCCTTGCGATCGTATTTAACATGAATGATTTTTCCATGGAGAACATGATGTGATCACGGAAGCGGTCATAGTCTTCACTAATATAAATGCCGCTAGTGGAGAGGGACTGATGTATTTTCATGTTGGTTTGGTTAACAGCTGTATTGTTGGTAGTGCTATTGTTTGGTGGTGATTCCACTGGTTTTGGTATTAAGCGGTAGGTGTTATGAATCTTATATATGGTCGGAAGGAGTTCATTATAGTCTTTTGGTATTCCGGTTTTGGTGAATATTTTTGACCCAGATAGGAGGAATAATAATTGATTTTTATGGGTGACGAATAGCTCATTATAACAGCCTTTCAGATTCGGCATTCAACAGGTACACATTTGATCAGCTGTATCGCTTCGCCGGCTATTATGGTAATGTATTCAGGTTCTTTTATAATCTGATGCTATTTTGTCTGTTGTTATGCTTGCGAGAGAAAGGGCATTTCGTAATATTTGTCTCTCTAGTGCGCATTTTTGTTTCATTATGTCTCTACATAATTGTGTAAGCTGGGTTTTGATATGTTTTTCTACGTAAAGAAATTTGGACTTAACATATGAAAATATATCAGTTTGTTTAAGGATATTTTCGTTCGAATTTTGAAGGCTCTGCCATGTTGTGTTCCTAGAATAGATAGCTTTGGATGTTCTGTTTATAATAATCGATATCGACAAAGATTGAGTTCCGTTGTTCTTTTGAGAGCAAAGATAGTTTCTTTCGTTGTCACTGATAGTAGATAGACTAGATAATCATTATAGACAGTAAGCGTAGTGTAGTTTCCCTTGGCTAATTTAGTTTTCCTTAGTTTGCTGACTATTTCTTCGTAAAGGACATCGTATCTGTTGACTTCAACAGATAGTGGTAACTATCCATCGGGGCGATGATCCAATAGCTTTCAGATCCATCGGCGTTTAGGCATTTGCCTGATAAAGCTTTGAATGCTTATTGAGAGGATTACTTCGTTCATTGCTCGGTTGATAGAAGCTTCGAAGTCTCGTAGGGTAACCTTGATAACGACTTGTACCACGACGTCCTCCCAGGTTCCAAAGTTGCATCATTGTATTCGGTTCCAGAGCATCGTCCGTCTACGGATTAGCAATCCGCGAGCGAAATGGATCGCATATTGGTGCTGTTCCATTTGAGATTTTGCAAGATGCTCTGCTGATGTTCCCATGGCGATAGAATTTTGCAGTTTTATGAAGATGGAGTCGTTCATTTCTTGAATATACTGTCGTCGTCCTCCTTGAACAATGGAGATGTGGGACTGCATTCCGCAATAGTAGATCGTGCAGTCCACTTCAATTTTGCACTAGATTGCTTGACTATGGTCGCAGTCTGAGAGTTGCAAGAGTTGGACGTATACCTCCTTCTTGTTGGGTTTGATGTTATCAATTTCGCATTCTCCTATATTCAGTAGTGATAAGGAGGTAATATTGAGTCCATTATTTCTACAGTCATCCATACGATGCGGGAAGAAAGAATAAAACGACAATGACGATTGGTAAGGAACGTTCCATATCGCCATGGTTCGCTTGCTACTGACTGGTCCTTCACTGGTATATTTTTGGGTCTATCGCTGTTATATTTTTCCTGTTTCAAGCCCGGAGTGGGGATCCGATATGAAAAGGGCTTGATGTGATGAGTGTTTCAGCTCGTCTGCGTGCACGTTTTTATAGTATTTTCCACAAATTTCATTTATAGGCACGCAACAGAAAGATAGCGAACGAACTTCACCTATATACACTTCGATCTCTACTTATGACAGCCGTTCTGCCGTGCGGACGCACATCACGGGCATTTACATTTGTTAATATATCTGTTTGTTTTGTGTCCTGTTCTGGTGTTATCAGTTATAACTAGAGTTACTTAGTTCATAACATCTACTTAGTTTTATAAAAAAGAATTATTATTTCGAGCGCGAGTAAATTGAGTGCGAGTGAGTGACACTTCGAGATATCGAAGTCAATCCGCGGACGTAATAATATTATTCTGATGGTTTTAGCCGAGAGAGTAAGAAACGTTCATCGAAACTTGCCTGAAGTTTAGCGACGCATAGTACACGCTGCAGAGCGTGATATCAATTGAAGAAAGGACTAATGGCTAATGTGTTGAAGGAAGGTCAATGGGGAAGTTATCGGCACTTGCGCATGGATTGGCATAACGACGTGCGGATAGAGCACGCCTATGTGAAAATACTGACAACGGGAGATTTGAATAGCCTGAAATGAATTCAGATTCCATTAACGTATCACACCAAATATCTAAATATTTAGATATTTGGTGTGATACGTTAATGGAATTTGAATTCATTTCAGGCTATTCAAATCTCCCGTTGTCAGTATTTTCATATAGGCGTGCTCTATTCGCACGTCGCTATGCCAATCTATGCGCAAGTGTCGATAACTTCCCCATTGACCTTCCTTCAACACATTAGCCATTAGTCCTTTTTTCAATTGATCCGCATAGAATTGCGAGAATAAACCGAATTTGGGAGCATTAGTCTCCTGGATGAAAACGTAACGCTTGTTTGCGATCTCGCGCCGAATGCAGCTCATGAATCCGACTAAACCTGCGAATGAGAAGTAACAAGTCCGCTGATAAATTCTCGAATAAAGCACGAAAAAAAGATTATTTTTAAATAAATACTTTTAAAAATTAAAGATGTTTTTTAAATTTTATTATTACAAAAATTATTATACATATATAAGCATGTATATAAGCACATTTGTTTATAATTTCTTTTGTAGTTTTACCATGTAATTCTTCGCCTTGGGATATAAAAAACATTTCTTGACTCTCGTTGTCAAATTTTTTCAAAGTCGCTTTCACATTTTCTAGCAATGAAAAATCTTTTCCCGAGATTTGTATTACAATCGGTTCTCTCTTCTCCCTTCGTGTTTTCAACAAAAGGTAACTTTTTCCCGAAGAGTCGATTTGTTTACCGGCCAATATCAAATTTGCCTCTGATAGTATGGTCTTCAAGTTGTGTCGTGACAGTCTCCTCTAGAAGAATAAAGCAATTGGAACTTAAGGCAGCCGCCAGGTTTTTGAGAATGATGCAAGATCGGCCAGAGAGAACTTCCGCCGCTACGATGAGATATATATTCTCAACTGGGAATGTATCGTTCGCATCTCCTGTCATTAGATTAACATTAACGTTCATTTCGTTGTCACTTATGTAATCGCATGCGAAACTGTCGGCCATCTGTCGGCTGTAGATCAAACGTAAAACAACAGGAATGATATGTTCACATTCATTTAAAACTGTGCATGTAAAAAAAGACACGATATAATGAAATTTGCATTTATAGAAATTGCATATACATATTGAAAAATGTGTATCTTATATTGCGAATTCTCGCTCGAAATCGTTTATCCGCGATTTCTGTTCGCTTTCTGAAGTCACGACGAGGTTCGTTAAAATTCTGTAGTGAATACTTATGGTGACTAAGGGCTCGCAATGGAAAATATCGAATAGAAGCGGCGTCATGAGGCTATTCGCGGCTCGATTGCTCGCGATTTGCACGGTCTTGATTCTCGACGTCGTTATGTTCTCACACGATTTGTAACAGTACAGTGAGTGCGTGTATCTTTTCTCTCATAGAGTTTTCGAGAGTAAGTTGCGCGGATTTTCGTATGACACAAAAACGTAATGATCGTACTTATGTCTAATTGCAATCTGGTGTCTCTGAGATATGATAGATTTTAAACCTCTGAATTCGAAATCGATTTGACAATATCGATGTTTTTATAATGATACACTGGCAATCCGTCATCCTTCGGTAATTCATTGATCAATCGTTTATAAAGAACGGGATCGATCGCGGCATATCGGATCTTCGATCCATATACAAATCTCCGGTCGCTAGATAATATTTTAAACTGAAACATGTTATCCATGTACGAGGACCATTCGTGGAACCAGTAATTCGCCAACGGTGATGGAAATGTCAGTGAATTTTATCCCTTTAAAAATACCATTGTATTCGTATTTGCGCAGTCTTAATTCCTTATAAACCTCCTCACTGTTCAATAAAAGCTCGGTGAACATCGGAAGCGGAAGCAGATTCAGCTGATTTTTCTCGATGGTCTCGGAAATGCGGATGTTTCCACTGACGACAATGTCGTCGGCTTCGCCAATCTCGAAATCGCACTTTTCTTCAAGAAGGGTTATCAAAAACGTTTTTTTCTCTGGTAGGAAGGTAATGCGCTGGAACCACACGTTCTCGAAGATGACTGGCAGTCGCTCGAATTCGGGATCGCGTAATTTCGCGAACATTTTCCAAACCATCAATATAAAGCCGGCGGCCGGAAAAACAAATCGTTCGTCGACCTAATGTCCCGCTAGATATGCATCTGTTTTTCTCAATTTTTTCTTAACCTCTTGAATTTGTTTTCTTTAACATCTCAGTTCGAGGATTCAGGTAGACGGCCTGGAAAAATATTGATGCATTACAAATGTCGATGCATTACAAATATTGATGCATTACAAATATCAAGATTGGTTCTATCGCGGTCGCTCGTGATCGGCATAATTATCTGAAATACCCATAATAACGATGCCACTTTCAATATGAGTAGGCATCTTGATTTTCGGATTATTCGATCTTGCTCTAACTAGACTAACTCTCTTTTCTATCTCTGCAAAAACGAAATATTTTTTCCCTAATTTTAGATAACAATCGTTTTATTGAAACTGAATTACGTTTATTGTAAGTAGTATAGCTAGGCCGGTTCTAACCCAGGTCCTCTGAGGGATGATGAGGGGCGAGGGGAAACCAGCGCGGTGGGTATAACGTCACGCGGGGGAACCGCGGCGAAACCGGTTGGCGAGGGGTCCGCGGAAGGGGGAGGGGGACCGCGCGCAGCGGATAGGCGAGGGGTCTGCGGAGAGAGGGGAGGAGGACCGTGACGAAACCTGTAGGCGAGGGGTCCGCGGTGAAAAGGGAACGCACGCGTCCGCGAGTAGGTGTGAGAGAGATAGCGCGAGGCGTCCGCAATGTGTGGGAGAGGGATAGCGCTAATGATATTCTATGGGCGTGGGAGAAGGATAGCGCAAGGCGTCCATATGAGCGTAAGACAAGGATAGCGTTTGCATGCACGTTGGAAAAGAATGGCGCGAAGATATTGCATGCACGTGGGAGAAGGATGACGTTCGCATACACGTTGGAGAGAGATAGCGCACAGGTATGAGAGAGAGAGAGAGAGAGAGAGAGAGAGAGAGAGGGAGAGAGGGAGAGAGGGAGAGAGGGAGAGAGGGAGAGAGGGAGAGAGGGAGAGAGGGAGAGAGGGAGAGAGGGAGAGAGGGAGAGAGGGGGAGAGGGGGAGAGGGGGAGAGGGGAGAGGGAGAGGGGGAGAGAGGGAGAGAGGGAGAGAGGGAGAGAGGGAGAGAGGGAGAGAGGGAGAGAGGGAGAGAGGGAGAGAGGGAGAGAGGGAGAGAGGGAGAGAGGGAGAGAGGGAGAGAGGGAGAGAGGGAGAGAGGGAGAGAGGGAGAGAGGGAGAGAGGGGAGTGGGGGGGAGAGGGGAGAGAGGGGGAGAGGGAGAGAGGGAGAGAGGGAGAGAGGGAGAGAGGGAGAGAGGGAGGGGAGAGAGGGAGAGAGGGGGAGAGGGAGAGATTGATTGATTGATCTTTATTAGCTTTCTCAGCTATTTGTAATACAAATCTAGTTTACATTAATTACAATATACTCCTTTAACATTCGCTTAAACGGCACAATTCTTTCATTCCGCTTTATTTCAGCTGGCAAGGCGTTATACATTTTTACTCCTTCGTAAAACATACTCTTTTGCGCACTCCTTGTTCTGCGATATTTTATTGCAATATCCCCAGCTTGCCGTGTTTGCCTTTCACTCTCATTTCCCACAATTTCTAATCTATTTCTTAATTGCTCCGGTAACATGTTCCTTAAAATCTTAAATATAAATATACACACATTATAATATAGCCTCTGTTTTATGGACATAAACTGCAGCGCCTGCAGCATACGCTCCACTTTGGTATGTTTATCACATTGCAATATGATCCTCATGGCCCGGTTTTGTGCTTTTTGCAATTTACTCAGCTGTGTTTCTCCCATATCAATTAACAGCGTCGCACAATACTCAAAGTGAGGTGCTATAATTGTCTTATATACAATACATCTAGTGTATGCCGATATATAATTACCTATTCTATTCAAAAAACTCGTTTTTTTTCCTATTTTCTTTAGCATATAATCACAGTGGTCCTTAAATCGTAGTCTATCGTCAATAATAATGCCTAGGTATTTCATTATTTCCACACGTTCAATCTCAGTTCCATCCAAACATTTCAATGTTATATTACCTCGCAGTTCTTTTCTTATACTTCTAACAATCATATATTTCGTTTTTCCTGCATTCATTTTTAACTTATTTATATTCATCCACTCTTCTACTATAGTAAATGCCATATTCATTTTGCTCTCTAATTCCGCGCTGCTTTCTCCAGTTACATATATTAACGTATCATCTGCAAACATTTTTATACTACATCCTTCTGGACAGATCTTTATTATATCATTTATATATACTATAAATAACAAAGGTCCTAATACAGATCCTTGCGGTACTCCATATTCTGTGGTCATTAATTTAGACCATTTATTATTAAATTGAACCTGCTGTGTTCTATCCTTTAAATATGATCTTAACCATTCTATGACCATTCCCCTAATTCCATATTGATATAATTTCTCTAATAATCTTTCTCTATCTATTGTTTCAAAGGCTCGCTTAAGATCCATGAAAATTACCCCTACCATTTTTGTCTCACTAACTATCAATTTCCATTCATCAATGACTGTTTGAATCGCTGTTTCACACGAATACTGTTTTCTAAAGCCCGACTGATGTTCTGTTATAATACAATTATCTTCCAAATACGTTTCAATTTGCTTTTTAACTACTAATTCTAACACTTTTTCAAATATTGGTAACATATTTATAGGCCTAAATTCACTTGCTTTTCTAGCTTTCTCTACTTTTGGAATCGGTATTATTGTAGACGTTTTCCAACCTTTTGGACAGCAACCTTCCTTCAAAGAATTATTTATTATATCAACAAATACCTCTTTTATTACGCAAAATACTGTCTTTAATATATCGCTAGTTATTCCCTCCTCTGTACCTTTCTTTTTCGGTAGTCCCATAACAATTTCCTGTAAATGCTCTATACTAATCATTTCAAAATTTTCCATAATTCCCTCGTTTTCAATAACATAAATAATTCTTTTACATGCATTTCCAGTTTTACTCCCATTTATAAATTTTACTATACTATTAATACTTTGTATATAATATAAATTAAATTTGTCTGCTATATTGCATCCTTCAGTGCCGTCTAATATTTCAAAATCTATATTCTCTACTTCCCTCTTACCCCCTGGTTCGCCTCTAATTATTTCTTTTAGTGTTTTCCACATTGATGTAGGATTTTCTTTATTAAGATCTATCATATTTTCATAATATTCTTTCTTCTTTGTCTTAATTAATTTAACTACTGTATTTCTTTCAATTTTAAATTGCAACCAATTTTGTTCCGTGTCAGCATACAATGCCTTCCTATATGCCTCATCCCTTTTAGCCGCTGCTTCTCTTATTTCATCCGAAAACCACTTTTTCCCTTCCCATATTCTTGGAATTCTAAAATTTTTCCTAGGTGCTGTGGCGTCCAACGCATTTACTATACTATCAACAAATTTCTTCGCTCTCACACTGATATTCATATCTTGATTTTTCTCTAATTTATTTTCCACTAATTTAATAAATTCATCTATATTAAACTCTCTATAATTCCTAACACTAAGTTCTCTGTATTTATTATCAAATTTATTCGCATTCAGTTCAACTTTTAGCCACGCATGGTCCGTTATTTTAGGTTCATGCATTACCTGCATTTCTATTTTATTATTAGCAAAAATTAAATCTATAATTGTTTCACTATCTTTCGTAATTCTCGTCGGTTTATTTACATATTGTTTCATGCCTAAGCTCCTCATTGTCGTTTGTAACTTCCTTGTATAAAACGAATCTAACATAATATCTATATTAGAGAGGGAGAGAGGGAGAGAGGGAGAGAGGGAGAGAGGGAGAGAGGGAGAGAGGGAGAGAGGGAGAGAGGGAGAGAGGGAGAGAGGGAGAGAGGGAGAGAGGGAGAGAGGGAGAGAGGGAGAGAGGGAGAGAGAGAGAGAGAGAGAGGAGAGAGAGAGAGAGAGAGAGAGAGAGAGAGAGAGAGAGAGAGAGAGAGAGAGAGAGAGAGAGAGAGAGAGAGAGAGAGAGAGAGAGAGAGAGAGAGAGAGAGAGAGAGAGAGAGAGAGAGAGAGAGAGAGAGAGAGAGAGAGAGAGAGTGTTCGCATGCACTTGGGAGAAGGATGGCGCACGAGTAGGAAAAGGATAGCGTTCGCATTGATGTGGGAAAAGGACAAAGGGCGTTCGCATGCACTTGGGAGAGATAGAGAAAGAGATAGCGCGAGGCGTTCGCGTGTAGGAAAAGGAAAGAAGAAGGTGCAGAAATAATTGATATTTTTTTATATATAATAATAAGTTTATTCAATATTAATGTAAATCATATAAATGTGCATGCGTGCGTGCGTGCGTGTAAAATATAAAATAATAATAATAATTATATAAAAATACAAAAATTAAAAATATATGATAATATGTTAGGGTGATGCTCCATCTGAAACAGAAAAGAAATCTTATTAATACATTAATTCAAATATCATAAAATTTTTAAAAATAGATACTTACAATCAATTTTTCAGCCTCTTGCTTGGAGGCTCGTCCCACAATTCTTCCACATCTTCTTCATATGGTTCGAGCCCGAATAAGCGCCGCAAATTTAAATGAAGGCCATCCTCATTATCTTTCCACACGTCCTCGCGGATCTCCCTTTCGTGCCGCCGCACCATTCTCACAAACTTCCGGTGTTCAAAATTTAAGAATCCAGGGATCTTGATCTCGCTAGTATATTGATACTATAAATCAAATTATTACTATTATTATTATTTATATATTAAACATTTAATATGACATAAAATGCATAAATATTATTTACTCTTTGAAATACTACCAGATTTAACAAAGCCCTCAACAATCCCATTACTAGATCTTGCGCCCACCATGCCGCGTTCTATCGGCATTGGCACAAAATCAACTCTATTAGTGACGACATTTTTATTCACTTTTACTTTTACTTTAACAACACTGTGAAGTCAGACTGTTAGACACCTTGTAACGGACATAACGGGATAGACATTGTCTCGATTAAATATTTTAGAGTAGGGAATGTATCACTTACAAAGAACGCTTACTTTCTGCACATGACAAGAAGACAAAAGTAAGCATGTTTCCGCGGACAATTATCTACAAGTCTTTTAAATATGAATGTATTATTATAATATGCAAACTACTATCGAACGGCTATCGAACAGCTTTGAACGGCTATCGAACGGCTATTGAACAGCTTTGAACAGCTATCGAACAGCTATCGAACGGCAATTGAACAGCTTTGAACAGCTATCGAACGGTTATCGAACGGCTATCGAACAGCTTTGAACTAATATCAAACGACAAATTAATTATTATTTTAAAAATTTTATGTCTAGACATGTAACATCTATATTTTAATTAAATGGCTGACGCCGCTATCTAACGTCACGTACTGAAATTTAATACTCGCATACTGAGATAAGAAAGAGGAAAAGGGAAGAATAAAAGAGAATAAAAATATATTTTAACAATAGTTTATTCTGAATAATGTTTGGGTGAATCTTTATGATGATTCGTCCAACAATTGAATATTTTAAATACATTTTGTAAAGCGCAGTTTTTTAAATATTTTTCACAGCGCATAGTATTAGTAACATCTAGCTTATTTAACGAAGTGATATCTTCATAGTCCGCATCCAAGGTCTCAATTATTATTGACTCAATTATTATTAACGTCGTTTCTTGCATCATCGTCAAATATATCGGCCAGCCATTCTCGTTTTTCGCGTCCTTTAATGTACACGATAGGAGATGCTCCATCTTCCTCTTCCGTCGCACCCATCACAGTTCTTGTAATCAAACGTCTAGCGAAGCTGTATGGAACATTTCCATCCTCCCATTGAAGTCCGTGATGATGTCCGATTAGCCATGAAGCTTGGCATCTCTCAGATTTTGTAAACGCACGCCATGGTACGGGACTTGCAAAAAAGTAATGAGAGAAAACAAATCTATTTCTCAATATCGCTACTTCCTTCACGATAAAGTTTCGCCCGATAATGAATCCTTGCAGATCCACAAACGTTGGCGCGATCATGCTGATAATATTACTGTAGATTGCAAGAATGATGTACGACTGCTGTCGATCGTCAAAATCTCAATCTTTATATATTTTTGACATTGGAGGGGATATTTGCTGATCTAGGTAATTTTGTTCTGACTAGGCTAACCCTTTTTCTATCTCTGCAAAAACAAAATATTTTTTCCCTAATTTTAGATAACAATCGTTTTATTGAAACTGAATTACGTTCATTGTACAGCTTTATTTTTATTGAAGCTTCAATCATAATATTTTTAATATATGAAAAGACAAGTGCACAAAAATATAATAAAAATAAAGGTAATTATTCAGAATCACGGCTCCACCTGCAAATGAGCTGCAAATTTTTTTGATAACTTTTTATTCTTAGAGAATAATGTAAATAACAACTTTTAATCGGGGGAGGCTAAAAAAAAAGTTATAGACCAAAAAGCGGAAAAAAACGGGGTAATTATTTTGAATAAGGCCTTTTCTAAATTTTGACAAATATGATCAGATCTCTCGGTAAAACTCTTTGTTGTGACTCCAACAGTGATAATCAATCGGGGGAGCATGTCCCCCATCACCCCCACCCCCCAAAAAACCGAAAAACTCCAAAAATTACCAAAGCAAAGCGAGGTCCACCTCACAACCCAAACCAAATTTTAGTTTTAAATCAGAAATAGGTTTGGGTTAGGTTATATCTTCCGGAAGTGGAGCCCCCCCCCGTAGGGGGGGGGCGGAACCCACTGTGTCCACGCATATACTTTACAAAGCAAAGCGAGGTCCACCCCACAATTGTTGTGTGGATGGGAAAGTATATGCATAGACGCAGTGGGCCCCCCCCCCCTACAGGGGGGCTCCGCTTCCGGAAGATATAACCTAATCCAAACCTATTTCTGATTTAAAACTAAAATTTGGTTTGGGTTGTGGGGTGAACTTTATAGTACATAATTACCTAATTTTCGGTAATTTTTTGGGTTTTTCGTTTTTTGGGGGGTGGGGGTAATGGGGAACGGATTCCCTCGACTGATTATCACTGTTGGAGTCACAACAGAAAGTTTTACCGAGAGATCCAATCATATTTGTCAAAATTCAGAAAAGATCTTATTCGAAATAATTACCCTTTTTTGGTCTATAACTTTTTTGGGGGCCTCCCCCAACTAAAAATGGTTATTTATATTTCTTTCTAAACATTAAAAGTCCGTAAAAAAATTTGCAGCCCATTTGCAGATGGAGCCGTGATTCTGAATAATTACCTTATAATATAAGAAATTAATATAAGAAAACTCTCTCTCGTACTTTACGACACGAACGGATCGATTCAAGCAGGAAGAAGACTATCTGTGCTATATTGTTCTTGTCTTTGTTTCTTTAATTTATTAATTCTTAATGAGAATCTTTTCATCGAACGCTGATTCACAAGACTTCTGGTAGCGATCTCTTTAATTCGGTTGTGCTTAATTTTAAACTTAATAGTGAGCACACGATGTCTGCTAATGTATATACTAAACTCTTATATAATTGTAACAGTTTGTAGACATAAAGACTCTATTATATATCTAGAGGATATCTCCCTTTTATCTTTTATACTAAAAAAGATAGATCATAACAAATGTAGAGGAAAGCAGGAAAATTAAACAAATGAGTTATACATAGAGAGCAATAAATGTATAATACAGTGTGGCCCACATAATTCTTAACAGTTGATATCTCGAAAACTATGCCAACAATCATAAAGATTTTGATTCTGAATTGTGTTACGTCCGGACTCGTGGAGAGTTGAATCGGGAAGGAATGCTACTTAAATCGAATGCACTATACTTACTTCAAAACACACTCTGTCTTTCTTTTGTGAGACAAATGTTTCCGAGTCGAACGAAAAATATAGGGCCCCAGACAGGTTAACGGCCGGAAAGGTCGCTCTTACTCTGTTAGTAGGCCGTTCGTTCGGCGGTTCTTTTTTGGTAAGAGAAATCCCTATTATGCAAGACGAAACTTCGTACGATCTCGGAGTACGGGAAGGAGAACGGGTTAATAAACTATACAGATTTAAATTTAAATCTTACATTTATTCAAAAAAACGAGAGAAGAAATTTTAAAGGATGAAATACATTAAAAATATTATATGTACAAAATTGAATTATTCTTAAAATTTAATGTATGCGCGCGCGCGTGTGTGTGTGAATGTGAGTGTGAGAGTGAAGACAAATGATTTTTCGCGAGTGTTACATAAATGTGGAGGACATCAACCGGAATCAAAAAGAGAACACTAAAATTTAAATTCTGGCTGAAAATTTACATACAGACAGTTTCAATAATATAATATAAATTATTAAATAAATAAGAAGGTGAATGGGAAGGAAAGGAAACGGTCGGAAGGTGAGAAGTGCGGAGAGATGGAGAAGTGGATAAAGGAGCTAGTGGAGGATGTAAGGGATAAGAGGGATGAGAGGGATAAGGAGGGAGATAAAACGGTGGAAAAGAGAGAGTGTGATGGAGGAAGTGAGAGGGTTAAGGAGAGAGGTAAGACAATGGAAAAGAGAGATTGGAAGAGGAAGAGAAGAAGGAGGAGTAGGATCAGTAACGTCGTCAGGAGAGGAGAGTGCAGAGGTTCGAGAGGAAGGAGGAGAAGAGGCAATAAGTCCTAGTAGAAAAGAAAGAAAAGAGGGCAAAAGGGAAAAAACGACATCGGAGGAGGTAAGCGAGGAGGAAAAGAAGGAAGAGAGAGAGAGGAGACGGAGGAGCCGGACAGAGAAGAGAGAAGAAAGATAGATGAGCTGCAGGAAAGGAAAGAGGTAAAGGGAGAGACGGGAAAGAAGATATTGATGGGAGAGGAGGAAGGCAGGGGGAAGATGGGGGATCGTGGAAGGGAGGGGAGGAAGGTTTGTAAGGTTACAAAGGACCAGGTCGGGTGAAGAACAGGAAAATTTGTAGAGATTGTAAAGGTTTGGGTACGTTTCTGAAAAACGCCTTCAAAACCCCAAGGGGACTGAATAAATGACATACATATATACATGATTTTTATTTACAATGGTATTTTGTAATGTCCCCACGGTAGCGTGTCGGTAGTTTCGGGTACGATATACCGCTTATCATCATACGGACTTAGAGCAATTTTTGTCTCGCAAATAGTGTATATTTCGTGTAATTTAGATCTTGTACAAGACTGCTGACGCGTCATTTCAATCTCTTCGTGCAGACACCGCGTGTAATCATCGAACGTTATCGTTCTCGCGACGACGTTATTCTTGACGCCTTTTACCTTTTTTGTATCCTTCTTACCATCTACTCGCAACGCGTACATTTTTGCCCTAAGCCCGACGAATTCGGCCATGATGGCGCCATTATTTTCATCCTTCATTAAACCCGGTATCTTTTTATTCGCAAGCGATATACCGTACACATTGTCCACTGCATAATCGCTGGTATCGAATCTGTCGACGTTGCGCTTTATATTCTCATATACATCTTCACACTCTATGTGATATATGAGACTGTCGGTGTCGGTGTACATGACTTTACATTTCTTTCGATACATAGGTACCATTTAATCGTGGTGAAACTCGTACAAACATGTCTTGGATATGTCGAGTATACACATACACCACGTAGATTGGTTTATTAAATTTAACTTCGAGATTGCGCAATTCAACGGCGATCAGATTCTCCGAAAACACGCTTCTACTATGAAAATTTGGTTTTGCGATCATCGTCTCTGTGCCATATCTTCCATCCCAATGTGTTATGAGCTTAATATTAACACGATTACGCACATTTTCCATCGTTTTGCCAAATACAGCATTATTCATTAATTTATATAAATATTTTTCAAAATCATTTTTCGCGAGTGTTCGGAATTGTGTATTGAGTTCGATATAATTACGAAGCCATGGAGATTGCGAAAACTGTAATATTCGATGTATTTTTGTAACGCGAAGTCCGTGTCGCGTGCATTGCTGCAGGTTGCGGTAATGTATTACGTAACGTTTCTTACCATATAAGGTTGCGAGCAGCTTATCCTGCCGCTTACCAGGTGGTTTGTCGCGTGTCGGGCAAAATGATAGGTCAGTGTGCGCATCGTGAACATGTTGCGGATACTCGAGATCGACTTCAAGGATGTAGCCTATAGGCGAATCAAGCGCGATCGATGATGTATCAAAATCGGATACGTCGTCGACCCATCGAAAATCTGCATAGGGCAAAGGTTGACACATTGCCCATCCGTACAAATTATTTACATCAAAGTACGTGAGATATGATGAAGGTTTCGATGGATCGTACGATTCCATATACTTGTTATTAGCATGTGCGTATCTGTTGGAACATTGACTCAAGCCACCGCGTATTCCGCGTTCGATAAACATAACCATATCGATATCTGTAAGCAATTCGAATGTAATATTTGTATGCTTCAACATGGCGTCCCACGTGTATCCGGGAAGAGTATAGTAATACGCGAGGTCAAGCCCATAACTTTTAATACAATTTTCGCGGAAATTTTCAAATATATCTGCTAATATCAAGACATCAATTTTGAGATACAAGTCGCTATATTCGCCCAGCGTTCGAATGGAGAACCGCTTCCAGTGCAGACGTTCTCGGCGTGCGCATAATCGCTCTCGGATGTCGTGTCACCGGTCAAGGAACTGTAAAATGAATCGCGCGGTGGTAAACACGTATCTTGCAACCTATCGATGCAGTCAATATATTCGTACGGAAAGACGCCCTTCCGTTAATAAATTAAAATTGTCATTCGGTAAATTTTGAAATTCAGATTTTAAAATTGTGAGTTTGTCTTTATTTATACGTATTTTATACATACCGATCGCAGATATATTTCTTGTGTTCTTTTTTGCTCAATTGCAAGCTCACGAGCCTGGATAGATTCTTGATCCACGCGAAATGTCCAATGTTGTTGTCTTCTACGTACAGCAGGTTGACGTGTTTGTCTCTTTTTAGTTCACTAAGACGTATCGGGACAATGTTCTTTTTCTCGATACTATATACATTTATAGAGATATCGTTGGCAAGTTCGAATTTTTTTATTTGATTCATAGTCACTGGAAACTCAATGTCTTGGAGATTTAGTACTGTCGTATAATGTGGATTAAAATAAAAGCAAAAGTTAATAACAATGCCGTCGTTGATTGAAGCTGTGTTGTGTCGGGGTCGTTGGAACGCGTCATGGTGGGCGCAGGACCTGGCGATGGGGCTGTTGAGAGCCCTATTGAATCTGGTGGTTTTCCAAAGAGTAAGTAGCATTTTTTATTTTATATTACATTAATTATTTATAGTATTGTTACGTCCAGACTCGAAAAAGGATGAGTCGATGGAAGGGCGCAACAACTATCTTAATTATCCCGAAATCAGACGCCTTGCGGCGTAAGAATCGGGTCGAACGAACTCTCAGGTCTGAAAGCCAGGTAAACGACCGTTCGGGTCGCTATTACGCTGTTTATTCAGACGTTCGCTCGGTGGTCCCTTTTCGGTCAGGGAATTTAATCCCTTTTACGCGAGATGGGACCTAGTGCGATCTTCGTACTGGGAACGAGAGAGGGGTTAAAAATTGTTTAACTAGTTAAATAAAATATAATTTTATTCATTAGTAATATAAAAAATTCGAATACATGACATATATATTTGTAGAAAGTGATAACATTTATTGTGTGAGTGTGAGTGTTTGTGTGTGGTTGAGCTTATCGCTCCGCTGGTGTTACAATGGTTCGGGGGACATCAGCCAGACTGAGTTGGGAAAGGCTCTATCATTAAGATTAGACTTCTGGCTGGTAAATACAATATCTTCTATTATCTTTCGGAAAAAAATAAAAACATAGTGTAAAAGTAGGTCAGTGAGGAAATGGGTTATTGAACGAAGGAGATATGGAGATCTTTAAATTGTGTTAATCTTGGTAGGACGATGCTGCTTCCAAGGAAGCTCATCGATGAATTCTTGGATTGCCTTGTCTATGTAATCCAATTCGGGAGACTGACGAGAGGGAGGGAGAGAATTACTGAGGATCACTGTTGAAAGTGAAGAGAATGATCGCGGGGAGGGGGGTAGGTTTGGAGAAGGCAAGGAAGAATATTCAGGGGAGTAGGAGGGGGAAAAATAGGGAGGAGAACTTGGAGTAATGAAGTCGCTAGAATGTCTGTAGGTGTGTGCAAAATCGTAATCGTGATTGTTAATTCTATTAATTATTCTAACAATTCTATTCGCTTTGATTAAATTATGGTTGATTTTAGCGATATATTGGTTAACTATCCCAATCGTTTTTGAGTCAGCTTGCGCCAACGCCCTCCGAGTCCTGCGATAAACTCGATGTATGTACTTGGCTCACGAATGAAGTCGCTTGATCGAAATACGCAAGGTGATCTTTTTCACTATAGAAAATTATATGTGATAATTCCTAGTTGGAATTCGCGTAAAGAAAAATTGGTTGGTAGCGACTTACTCTTTTTAAGTAGAAAACGGACGGGCAGCTTAACTCGAAGATTGTCGTTCGTGGTCGAGAGAGATGCCGTTGAACAAGACACTGGTCACAGTTCGCGATGTAAACGATTTTTAATAACTGCGATGAGAACGGACTAACTAATCGACTTATAGATTGACTTGTTGAATGACTTACTGCCGGACTGATTCGTTAACCGGGTGACTCTGATGAAAACTGAGATGATGGAGTCTCGCGGGCTCCCTTTTTATAGTTCGTCGATTGGTCAAAGGTGAACATTTTCCGATGGACCTTTGCACATGTGATTTTGAGGTGAATAGCAAAGATCTATGATTTCTATCGATGATGATGCGGTTATTTTGTTCGATATTTCGTAAGGTGATTTCATCGTCTCTTTGCTGTTTATTTGTTCTTTCGCTGGAAAGTCTATATATGGAATATCTATTGATCGGCCTAATTTCTTCTTGTTTTTCTCGCGGTTACTCATAGATATATTTACTGATAAATGATGAAATGTTTAAAGTTTAAAACGTTATGTGGTGCAAGATGTTCTATTTACCGAAAGACTTATTTTTATTGCCAATCGACGATCCTTGCCGCAATTTCGCGGAAGGGAGGAATCGTGGAGTCGCCAGGATGTAACAGTATATATTATAATATATTATAATTTTGATTTATAGTACGATACTAAGAGCGACATCCAGATCCCAGGATTTTTAAATTTTGAGCACCGGCGATTTATAAGAATGGTGCGGCGGCACAAGCGCGAGATATGCGAGAACGTGTGGCAGGATAACCCCGACGGTCTCTATTTAGACCTGAGACGTTTCTTCGGGCTCGAGGAGGACGTAGAGGAATCATGGGACGAGCCTCCGAGCAAGAGGTCGAAGGCTTGATTGTGAGTATCTTTTTTAAGATTCGTAATATATTAAATATTAAAAATTAAATTTATATTAATAAAACTTGTATTTTTCTGTTTCAGATGGGGCGTCACCTTTAAATTATAATTATATTTGCCTATTCGCTATATTTACCTTTATATTTTATATATTTTTTACACACACAAACACACACACACACACACACATATTATTTTATATAATGGCCTAGTTTACACCGATATACTTTAATACATACTAAGTACTACATTGACCAAACATGGTCATTCCTTTAAAGAACGGAACGACTGTAATTGGATAATATAGTATTTAGTACGTATTAAAGAATTACATCAAAATAATGTATATATTTATAAAATGTACACATCTTAATGCAAATAAATCTGGGACAATATGTTTTAATGCGACGCGGGCACGCCAAGTTTTTATACTTTGCTGTAGTGTAAGTTCGTTTTATGCGACTTAGAGTTTATAAGAAATTTTTTTTCAATAGATATATCCCAAAGCGTTAGATGTGTATATATTGTGTGCATTTAGTTAATTACAAAATAACTCTATTTAGCTTTACGCCCTACTATTTTAATTATATTGCGATTTATTAAATATAATTTTTCTTAATATTAGAAATAATAAAATAAAAAAAATTTGACAATTTTTTTTTCTGTTGGCGCAGTTTTTTATATCATTATTTTTGAGAATATATTTGTACAACTTCTTTTGTTAAAATATTTTTATAAGTTTTTATTTTCAGTATTTTATAATAACATTATTTTGTGCAGATTAAATTAAAGTAATATTGTTTTATAAAAACATATAACAGTTTTTCACATTGTATAAATACTTGATTAAGGATTGAAGTAATTTTCAAGATTGCAAACTGTTTCTTTTAAAAGGAAGGAAGGGAGGAAAGGAAATTATCATCATCATCATCAACAAGCCCTCAGCGTCCACTGCTGAACATAGGCCTTCCCCAAAGCCTTCCATTCCTCTCTATCTTGACTCGCCTGTATCCAATTTGTAGCGATTGATGTCGTCTGTCCAGCGCGTAGGCGGTCTTCCCCTATTGCGTTTGTCGGCGCGTGGTCTTCATTCCAATAGTTTCTTGGTCCATCTTCCATCACTCATGCGGGCCACCTGGCCAGCCCAATTCCATTTTAATTTAGATATACGCTCGATAATGTCTGTGATTTCTGTTCTGCGGCGCAGTTCCTCATTTCTAATATGATCTCGCAGTGAGACGCCAAGCATTGATCTCTCCATTCTTCGTTGGGCAATTTTAAGTTTTCATGCAGACGTGATGGTTAAAGATAAGGTTTCTGCACCGTACGTCATTACGGGTAGTACACATTGATCGAATACCTTCTTTTTCAGGCATGATGGAAGATTGCTCTTGAATATATCTTTGAGTTTTCCATAAGCGGCCCATCCGAGTGTTATTAATCTTTGCAGCTCGCATGTTTGGTTGTCTCTCGAGATCCTTATTTCGTGGCCCAGATATATATAATTCTCCACTAGTTCTACTTCGTTGTTCCCGATTTTAAGGCTCCCACTAGGTACCAGACTGGTCATAAATTTTGTCTTGGAGAAGTTGATTTGTAGGCCGATCCTAGCACTTACTTCTCGAAGCTCCTGCAACATGAGTCTCATCTCTTCCAGGTTTTCCTCCATTAAGACTATGTCGTCCGCAAAACGGAGATGGTCGAGTTTTTGCCCGTCTATATTTAAGCCTTTCTCCTCCCAGTTTAGCCTCTTGAATGCGTACTCTAAGATTGTACTGAATAATTTTGGCGACATGGTGTCCCCTTGTTTTACACCTCTTCCGATTTTGATTTGTCCACTGTTGTCGTGCAATTTTACGGTCATTGCGTTCTTGTAGATGTTATGTATTTTTGAGTATCTGTAGTCTATACACTCTTTCATCCCTTCTAGAATAGCACTCATCTCGATTGTATCAAAGACCATCCGGAAGTCAAGAAAAGCAAGAACTAAGGATCTGTTGTATTCGATACTTTTTTCGATCAGGACTTTGATACTCTGCAGATGGTCGTTTGTTCCAAAACCAGTCCGAAAACCAGCTTGCTTTTTCGGTTGATAAAAGTCCAGTTTATTCTCCAGTCTTGAGGTTATTATCTTGGTAAATAGTTTATACAGGTGACACTGAAGGGTTATGGGTCTGTAATTTCCCAGGACGGTTTTATCTCCTTTCTTGTGAAGTAATATAATGATTGCATTATGCCATTTGTTTGTTATGGTGCTGTTGTATAGGCAGAGATTAAAGAGAGTCTTGATTTTTTGCAGTAGGAACAAGCCTCCGACCTTTATTGCGTCAGCGGCTATGTTATCTTCGCCTGGTGACTTATTGTTCTTCGTTTTTTTCAAGGCCAGTCTGATTTCCTCGATGGTAATGTCCGGTATTACCTTGGATCCCTGGTTGACAATGCCCTTTGCCGATGTCAATGTTTCGGGATCCAATGTTTCTTCGAGGCGGCTCTTATATAGTTCGAAATAGAACTCTTTTACAATTTTTAATATCTCTGTTGGATGTAATGTTTCCTCTTTTGTCTTTAAGTTTGATTATTTCGCTTTTTCCGTTACCAAGACTTCTGCGTAACACTTTTATACTTTTGTTCTCCTCTTTCTTTAATTATTTTACTACGGTGGTTCCGGACGTCACGCCTTATCGCATTTGAAACTTGTTTGTTCTTCTCGCTTAGATCTTCTCTGGTAGCGTGTTCGCTGCTTCTCAGTTCTCTTCTTTCTTGTATCAGGCTTCTAGTATGCTGACTGATATTTTCTTCCCTCTTTTTTTTAGGACAGTGGGCATCCTGGCTTTTTTGTAGGGCTACAACTATTGCTTCGTTCATTTGGTCGAAATTTCCATCTGGTATATCTGCATTCTTCAAGATATTTGTGATTTGTTTTTCATATTCTTCGACATCATGTGGGCTTGTCCAAGTTTGTTGAGTCGTTTTCGTGAGCATCCTGTATCTTTCTTTGCCAAGATCTATTTTGATTGTAGCTCTCATTATTCTGTGGTCATTTCCACTTGTTGTGAACTTGTTGAGAACTGTTACGTTTTTGACTATATGTCTTTTATCTGTTACTATGAAATCGATTTCATTACGAGTTATTCTATCTGGACTCGCCCATGTCCATCTTCTATATGGTTTGTTATAAAAGAAACTATTCATTTGGAATAAATTGTTTTGCAGTAGGAAACTCAACATTGTTTCTCCGCGTTCGTTTCTACCATCAGATCCAAAATTCCCCAGAGATGTTTCCGATTCGTCCGATTTTAAACCGAGTTTGGCATTGAAATCCACACACAGTATGGTAAAGTGTGCATTTGTTTCTCTCAATGCCAAGGATACGTCCTCATAGAAAGCTTCCACTTCTTCATCTGTATGGCTTGACGTGGGGGCATATACCTGTATAATCTTGATGGTGTATTTTGTACTAAGTCTCAGTGTTAAGTATGCCACTCTACTGGAAATTTTCTTCAAGGATAAGATGTTTGCTATTAGGCGTTTGTGAATGAGGAAGCCGATACCTCCTTCAGATCTATCTTCTTCTCTAATGTGGTAGAAGCAGTGACATGATTTCAGTTTTATGAAGTTTTCGCCTCGTCTCCTGACTTCGCTGAGACCGATGACATCCCATTTGATTCTTTGCAATTCCACTTCCATCTCGGTGATTGTCTCCTCCGTCGAGAGGGTCCGCGCATTGTAGGTCGAGATTTGTAGTATTCGGGAATGTTTAGGTTTCACCTTCCACTTTGCCATTGATTCGTCCCCCCCAGAATCCATGGGACAGACTGACTTATCAGTGTGAGATTCCGGCAATTTCTTCCTACTCACCTGGGGTAACCGAGTTTTTAAAATTGATATTTCATATTTTGAGGGATTGTGGCAGTTTAAATGCCGCGCTTGCCAAGCGTGTTGGCGAGTTTATGTGATCAGCTGCCCACTCTGGGTCAGACCCTGTCTTTTCCTGTTGGTCCGCGGGAGGTATTTCATTTCTCTCCTACCTCCCATATCTGGGAGGCTTTCCCCGATCCGCCACCTGGGGACGCGCCCTCTAGGGGTTACAGGTTTCCCCAAAAGGGAAAGAAAATGATATAAGAAAAAAACACAAGAGAAGAAAAAAAAATTTTTCAGTGAACTCACTATTTGTTGCATACGAAAATGACGAATTTAATTCTCGCTGAATTTAGAAAGTGATCCTCTATTTGTCTCAGAAGAGTTGGCTGTATGGAAAGGTGGCTCGGAAATCTGCTCGATGATCTTATGATGTTAGTTAATAACGATTTCCTTGGCACTTATCACTTATCGCCACTGGTTTCTTAGGTGATACACTAAGTCCTTTACATTGTCGCGGAACTCGCTCTCTGCACTCAACTCTTAGAGTCGCAAAAATAAGGAACTAAGTAAAGCTAGCCGAGAGCTAGAGCTGATTACTCGCTGAATCGAAGGTTGAAATGAAAATGTCGAGAGCTGAAGACAGAATGTACGAGAGGTGAAGATATACTGACTTTTCGAGGAAGGATTTCGCGTGTCCTCGAATCTTAGCGTCTCTTCACGTATCCTTTCCATTAGGCAAGCATAATCTTTTTTAACAAATCAAATCTTTAAATGTTGCCCCTTTCATGAGTTGAAGACGTCTCTCTTCCGAAGAAAGTTTAGGAGATTGCATCTATTGGTGTAGGTTTTTGTTTTTAAAATTAAGTTTTGCCCACTGGAGAGTCCACCCTGATCGGTTAAGTTGACAGTTTTATTATTCACTTGAGTTTTATCTCAAACAGATCACGTGCAAGGGTTGTCTGGCAGGCGAGCACGTGGTGTCAATTGTCGCGAGTTTCTGTCGCGAATCATAATTAGATCAGTAAAATATTGCTCCTTATCTTTTGTTTTAAAATTTTTAAGTCTGTTAAGTGGGCCTTTGTGTTCGAATATTTATCGCACATGATTTAGGTTTCTGATATCGTTTCTAAAATATTAGTCTCGCCTGCTAGATATTCTTTGGTTTAATATTTATGTCAAGTGCAGAGAAGTTCCAGAACATAGGTGTTCAATATTACGTGAAAGAAAAGAATCGTGGAGTCTACGTAACAATAGTATGGGTCTGTATGAGCCTTCAAATGTGAATGGAAGTTGGTTTCCAAACCTCGGTTGCGTGGGTGGAGCGGGGGTTAACATTATTATTTTGCAACATTACGACACAATAATGTAACAAAATATTATCGCAAGAAAGTTTTATTGCTCTTATAAAACATTAATATAACATATTTATTGGGAGTGACCAGTTTGACCACTTGCGACGTGGCAAATGACACTTTCTCGCAATATTAAATATATCATATGTTTCAACAGATCTGTTTTTTATACCTGAACTGGCTGCACTAGTTCAGAGTTGTTTCCCTCCACATTGGAAGGAGAAAGATAAACTCTGAACTAGTACAGCCAGTTCAGCTATAAAGAACAGACTCGAGATTCCGTAATGAATTTAAACAAGTTATCCGAGATCTCGATACAAGAATTTCATATATTGGCATGAATAAGCTCCATTGCTTTACCCAAGATATTCTACTGAAACATTTGTATAATAATATAATTTATAATATTTCTTCTAAAGATTTGATGCTTTGTATTTGGGTTAAACAGGTAGGCTATTAAAAACACAAATTACTAAATATTGTAATCATATTAAAAGAAATAAGAAGATCGGATTTTTCATTTCCAATTTTTGTACAGAGGCATATGAGGTACAAATTGGAGACCAAACTGGAAATCTGCCGATTACTAGCAATTACTATTTGGTCGCGGAATCACGCGGAGTCATTCTTTATTAAAGTTTATTCTAAAAATGTTATTGAAGTAGGTACACACTTACTTAGTAATACATTGTTCCATTTTATATTAACATACATATACACTATCGGAAAAGTAGGCTGTATTTAAAAAAAAATCATTCACTACTGTAATTGTTCTAAGTTATAAAGTTGTAAGAAAGAGTACGTTGTATTTATTAATTCATCAATAATATTACACATAATAGAATCATGTCTAGAAAAAGAAAAACGCGAGAACCACCTTTTCGCGGTTTCCGTTGAGCAACAATATGTATATACATCAAACATTAATATAAAATAAATACAATAAGAATTAAAAGGATACAATTTTCAACAATATCTATAAATTTAAATATATTATTTCATAACAATTATTTCTTTAAAGATAAGATTTTTTTTTAAATAAAAAGCTTACATATTGGCCAAGAGTGAATTTTTATATGTAAAATATTGTAATTACTATTAAATTATTTGTTGACGTCTCGCCGAACGAATGTCGGTCGGTTGGAAGACATGCAGGAAGGGTGGTCCGTGGGTGATAAAAATGCGGTATTTCGGTGACATCGAATCGCGCCCTGGCGCGTTCAAGTGACGGGATTTGACATTCCTTCGCGCGACCAAAAATCAGTCCTCAATCTACCCCCGATACAGAAACACGTTATATTTTTTTTCTCTTCATTTTTTCGTTAATTTTATTGTAATAAGCCGTTGTATCAAAATACCGCATTTTTATCATCCACAGACCACCTTTCCTGCACGTCCTCCAACCGACCGACATTCGTTCGGCGAGGCGTCAACATTTTTGGTTCTTGGAGCCGGATTCGTGAGTATGCGAATCGGATTTTGCACGGTATAACTAACGACTCATGTGTATGTGTTGTCCAATCTCAGTCAGTGCATAACAGTGTGTAAGATTTCGAACAGTGCCGGATTCGCGTGTGATCATTGCGAAAGGGGTGGCGAACGGCGACCCTTACGAACGGACGACGGTCTATGCTAGCCGTCCGCGTACCGCGCTCTCCTCGCCTATCGGTTCGAGCGTCCGCGCTCCCTCGTCTACCGCCTCGAGCGTCCACGCTCGCCTCGCTTGCCGGCTCGAGCGTCCACGTTCCGCGCTCCCCTCGCTTACCGGCTCGAGCGCCCGCGATACGTGCCCAGCGCACGCCTAGCCGCCGATATCGCGCTTGATTTTGCAGTCACTAATATCTTCGATTAGCGCTTCGCGATCAAGATCGCAATCAAAAGGCAGCTTGTCACCGCCGGATACATTGAGCGTTTCTGGGACAACCTCAGCAAGGTGAGAAAAGAGAAAATGACGCGTACATATCTCACGACCCGCCTCGAACTGCTCGAATCATATTGGACGAGGTTCTTGAATGCGCACGATGAAATCCTGTTGTATGAACAGGTGGAAGCCTCAGACTACATGAGACAGGATATTTATACCGCGATGGAGGACAAATACATTGACGTAAAAGCTCGCATTTTGTCATCCATGTCGACGACAAATATCGTGGAGTCGACGGGAAAATCGAATGATGCGAGCTCCGTGATGAAACAAATACAACTCCCAAAGATCAATCTGCCAACATTCAACGGCGCCAGCTCGCGTGGGAAGGTTTCCGGGATCCGTTCAAGTCGTTAATCCACGACGTGGAGGGGCTTGCTCCAACTCAGAAGCTCCAGTACCTGAAGGCCAGCCTCACAGGAGAGGCGACGGCCGCTGTCGCGAGTATCGAGATATCCTCCGAAGAATACGGAATGGCATAGACCGAACTCGTTTCACGATATAACAACCGAAGAGTCCTTTTGGCAACGCATATGCATGTGCTTTTATCCATCCCGCGGAGATCAACCGTCTGATTAGTGTGGTTAATTAGGCGGTGCGTTGTTTGTGTGCATGGCTACGAGAGCCGTGCATTTGGAGGCTCTTTCAGATCTCACAACTGCATCTTTCTTAGCCGCATTCAAGCGATTCGTAGCGAGACGAGGCCGCTGCGCTCGGCTAGCTAGCGATAACGGGACCAATTTTCGTGGCGCCGACCGCGAGCTCCGCGCCATGTTCGATGCCGCATCAGAATTCTTCAAGGACTGTCGGGCTTAACTGGCATCAGACGGTACAGAATGGAATTTCATCCCCCTTCGGCCCCGCATTTCGGCAGGTTATGGGAAGCAGGGGTCAAATCTACCAAACATTATCTTCCACGCGTCCTTGGCGATCATCTTCTGACTTACGAGGAGCTTTCGATTCTCTTCTGCCAAATAGAAGCGTGTCTTAACTCAAGACCGCTCTATCCGTTGAGCGCGGAGCCAGCGAACCTGGCAGCGTTTACGCCCGGACATTTCTTGATTGGAGAAGCTCCGATCAACATATCGGAGCCCTCCATAATGGGCCTTTCCGAGCGAATCAGGCTGCGCTGGCAATTAATATCTAACATGCGCGATCATTTCTGGCATAGGTGGTCCCGGGAGTATTTGCAGCATCTCTAGCAGCTGGGAAAATGGAAGCAATGCAAGGCCTTCAGATCGGTTGCCTCGTGCTGATAAAGGACGAACTGCTGCCTCCTGCAAACTAGGACGGGTCCGCGAAGTACATCCGGAACCCGACGGCTTAGTACGCGTCATGTCAATCGAGACGGCTATTTCTCAGCTCACGCGTCCAATTACAAAGATTTGCCCGCTCCCGATCTTGCCGGACCATCAGGATCATACTGAGACTCCCGAATTAACCGAGCGTCTCACGGCGGACGGCGCCGATCCAGAAGGTTCCGCCGACGCGTTAGACAATATCTGCGCCCCGCGAGCGACTCATGGCGGGCGGCGCACGTAGACTTTCTCTATTTCGTCCGACGAGGCGGGCGGAATGTTGGGCTGTCGACGGGGCCCCTCGACGTTCGTCGACAGCCCAACATTATTAATTATTATTAATTAAAATTTTACATAAATTAATTATTTTATTATTAATATTATTATTATTTAGTTTATATTCAAAATATGTTAATTTCAGTTTTATATATATTTTTGTAGTGTAAAATTAATTTTGTTTATATGTTACATGATTATTTTCTTAAACAATATATAAAAGTTTGTAGGAAAATAATTGATAATAATTATAAGAAAGAGAGGAAGAGAGGGAGTGAGAGGGGAAGAGAGGGAAAAATGGGTGATAGGGGGGGGAGGGGAGAGAGAAGAGAGAGGAGAGAGGAGGGAGAGGGAGGGAGGGAGGGAGAGAAGGAGGGAGGAAGGAAGGGAGGGAGGGAGAAAGGGAGGGGGGAAAGAGAGAGAGACTTTATTATTAGCTCCAATAGCTATTTAACAATCCTTATCTATTACACATATGTACTTATATCTATTTATATACATTTTAGCCTCCTTTATATTATCACACATATCCAATCTCATTCACTCTTCTTTTAATAATATATTGCGCTAACATTCTTCTAAAACTTTGCAATCTTTGCTCCCTTTTTATCTCACTCGACTTACATGCACTCTTTTATTGCATGCAAGTATACTTCGCATGCCTTCATTTTGCAGTTTTTGTAAATGTTGTACATTAATGTTACTTACTCATCAGTACTGATGCGCAATATTCAAATATTGGAGCAACTATTGTTTTATACACTGTTACGTCCAGACTCAATGAAAGGAAGAGTCAGCGGGAGGGCGTAACCTACTTATCTCTAGACAAACGCAAGACGATGCGTGTCCTAGAGTCGAACGAACAGACCAGGGCCCCAGATAGGTCAACGACCGGAAGGATCGCTCTTACTCTATCGAAAGGCCGTTCGCTCGGCGGTCCCTTTTCTGGTAAAGGAACTGAATCCTTATTACCCGGGACGGGACCTTGTGCGATTTCGGATAACAGGAAGGAGGTCGGGTTAAAAAGAAATGTTCACAATTTTAAAATGTAAAACTCTAATTTATTCATAAAAGAAAATTTTGAATTTAAAGAAAAAGAAATTAAATTTGATAGATTATGTTTTTTTTGTGTCTTTTATCTTTTATTATATTATGATTAATAACCGTTATAATTTATATATATATATATATATATTTATTTATTTAATTAATTATTTCCTACTTTAGGTGTACGTGTGTGTGTGTGTAACGCGTTACATAAGTACCCGTACTTATACATGTACTTATATATGATGACGGGGGTCATCAATCAGAACGGTGCGGGAAAAGTCTAATATTAAATTTATAGTTCTGATTGGTTTTACAAGAATTCTCTGATAATAAATATAATAAAACCAAAATCTTTATCTATGACGGAATGAAGGGAATTTAGGGGATTTCTTCAAGATGGATGGTGGAAGGGCGAAATCTTCTCTACAGGATTTCTATAGGGACGGCGACGGGGAATAACCGCCCTGGGACGAACCACGGGATGATAGCGTTTGGAAGCCCTCTCCCTAATGCTCCCCGTAATTCCGCGTGGTCTACCTGGTCCGGCTCTATGCAAAAGACTCCTTCAAGTAGCGGTTGAGTCAGGGGAGGAAATCGGTCCAGGACCCAAAGCCGAAACTGCTCTTCGGTCAGTCCTTGCTCGTATGCTCTAGACCCCTCTCCAAGGTGAGATGATCTGTCCCTAGAGTCGCGCGGTTCTCTCTCCGAATCGCTTTGATTATCGGGGAAATCGGGAAAATCCCGTTCTCGGGGTCCACCCTCGATTTCGCTATCGGGCGGTTGTTCGAAAGGGCTTCCGGGTTCGTCAGGATAGAAGGATCCTGGATGGAGAGGAGACAAAAGATGGGAATCACTAAGGATAATTGAGGGTGTTGGGGATCCTGAGGGGCCAGGTTCGGGAGAAGGGGTTGATTCTGGTACGTGGGGAGGACTGTCTCGTGTGCGTGTATTGTGTGTCACTCTTATGTTAATATTAGTTTTCGCTACGCCCTTAACAGTAATGTTAATAACTTCCGCTTGAGCCCGAGCCAGTTCTTTCCGTAGCCGCCTATTCCGACGATGCCGCAAACATTTTGTAGCCGCTCGCGAAGATCGTTTCTGTCTTTCCACTAAGGAAAGAGTAATAATGAATAATAATGTAGAAAATCGCGAGAAAATCCCTAATTTGAGAAACAATTCTTGGAGTTTTTCTTCGTTTGATTAAATGAAAAGCTCTTAGATCCAGAAAGGGAGAATAGAAAAAGCAAAGTTTATATAATTATCCTTATAATAAATATATATATATATATATATATATATATATATATGTTTTATAATTAAAAAAAGAAAGTTTTACTGAATGACATAGAAGACGGGAGATATAACAAATGAAATCACGGGTCGCTCTGCTAAATGCAGGTGACCCCTGGTGACAGACAGGGAGTTGCGAGTCGCTCTATAAAATACAGGTGATACTTAACAACAAACAAGAAATTGCGAGTCGCTCTGTTAAATACAGGTGACCCTTGGCGACGAAGGAAAATCACGAGTCGCTCTGCTAAATGCAGGTGACCCTTGGTGACAGGTAGAAAGTTGCGAGTCGCTCTGTAAAATACAGGTGACCCTTAACAACAGACAGAAAATCGCGAGTCGCTCTGTTAAATACAGGTGACCCTTGGCGATGAAGGAAAATCACGAGTCGCTCTGTTAAATGCAGGTGACCCTTGGCGACGAAGGAAAATCACGAGTCGCTCTGCTAAATGCAGGTGACCCTTGGTGACAAGTAATATAAGGAAAAAGGAAATCCAAGGTAATATTCCAGAGAAGGGGTTAGAAGGACTAAAGGAGAGAAGGCCGAATAGGAAAGTAACTTAAGATTGAAACGTAAATGATTGAAGTTACTGATTGATTTATTATAATTAATAATCCAAGAATTATTTCAAATACACAGATGTGAAAGAAAAAGAAAACAGAGTTGAGAACATTCAAACCACTTACTACTTATCGAGTACGTTGGTAACAAATGAAAATCAGACAATGAAAGGCTCTGAAGGGCGAGGCGAGTTCCGATGAATCGGCTAGAGCTCGACCTGGCTGGTTGGAATGCGGTTCGCAGTCGCTGCAGTCACTTGGTACAAGGTCTTCCAAATTTGCACTGAATGTCTAAATTTTTCTAACTTGCACCAAACAACGCGGTTTCGAGACATTTAGAATTTGTATGAAAATTTAAAACTGAAGTCGAAGTAATTATGGAGAACTAGCAAAAATCGAGAAATGAATTGAAATGTGAACTATAAATTGTAATGAACTGAAAAAATAATGAACTGTACTGACTAATGAACTGTAATGAATGCGCGAGGAATGGTTCGGAGTATATTAAGCCCTTTGCTCCTCCTCTCCATTGGTTTTGTTAATATTTTTTCACGAATTGAATTTTTTAATCACGCCCTCTGATTTTGCTGGAGGCGTTGTCTTTAGCATAGGAGATGTTAGAATCTTAGGTATTGGTGAAGGCTTTTGTTTATAGAATTAGGTTTCGCCTAATGGAGAGTTGTTGCAATTGAGTAAGAGTTATGCCTTTTATTATCTACTTGAGTTTATCTTAACGTAGATATCGCGTAACGGAGATCTATCAGGCGAGCACACGTGGTATCATTTTTACCGTCCGTTTCGTTTTTCATTTGGATTCCTGGTACCGAAATTGTTTATTACGAGAGCTGTCAAGCATAGTTTAGATTCGTAAGAGAATTTGTTACCCAAGCTTCTAGTGGTTAATATTTACTGATTAATTTGCTTATCTTCTTAGATCAGATATGCTCTACTTTCCTTTTTGTATCATATATCCTCTCAATTTTTGTTTTCAAAAAGTTTGTCTTGCCTTTCAATTTCCATTTGTTTATTTCTAGACGTAGTGCGCTCTTAAGATACCGCTAATCTCTATTCACGATGAAAGAAAAGAATCGTGGAGTCCGCTGGACGTAACACCCCCCACCTTAGACAAATGTTGGGGAGACGCAACATTTGCGACGAAAGACGTTTGACGATTTTTTTTTTCTGAGTTACTTTAACATACTTGAGGAGATCGCGTTCAATTGCAACAATTAAATGCGATTCCCTGAAGTCTGCGACGACTTTTCCTACCGTCTCGCGGCTGAGCGATAAACGCGGCCGCCGACTCGTTCTCTCCGTCGCGCGGGTGTAAATTGCGCCGACGAACAGGAGCTAATTCGCCGAACGGGAGATGCGGAATGGTCGTTGACAAAAACGGGAAAACGGAGAAAAAGATCCACGCGCCAGGTGGGAACGGGATGTTAGGAGTTCTGCGCGTACCGTGACGAGATCCGAGAGATAATCGCGAGAATCGAACTTGGGCGCCAGATACGATCTTTCACGTATCAATTCGCGAAACACGAAATAAGCGCGATATAAACGCGAAAGAATTTGCCGGAATTCGCCACGGGCTGACTAGCTCGCCTAACGGCAGAGGGGCAGGGCGAGTGTTGATCTAACGCGAGAAATTGTGCAAGAGACGACAAGTACGTAAACGACAAACACAACTGGAAAGAAACTCGTAAATTAAACAGAGAAATTAACAGATTTATTAGAATAGCGGGAGCCGCAGCTCCTCGAGAATATTAATGATAAACCGCGCGGATATACGGCTGCAGTAAAAGAAACGCGGCTGCGAGACTGGGTGTTAGACGCGGGGCGCGAAACCCCGTGATGTGGACGCCGAGTCCGACCCGTTAGATCGGCCGGAATGTTCGCTCGGCTTGAATTACGCCTCGCACTGCGAAGAAATTGAATATTGCGTTCTTCTATAATTCGGGCGCAAGACCGAATCAATTCTTGATATCGCCTCGCCAACGGCGATCTTATCGCCCGCTATTACCGCCAAATTATCAATACGCAGCTTAAGATTAACAGGCAATTAATACAACGCGGACATGCTTCGATTTCGGACGGACAGATTACGCAGAATCGAATGCTCGGCACACACACGCAATTCATGCAAGAATCGCAAGGAAACTCTCACAAAACGCGCTCACAATTTCGAGACGCGGTGCTTTACAACCGACATAATACGTCGAATTTACGCGATTCACACTCTCACGTAACCCGTACAATAATCGTGAAGGAAAGTTGCACCGGACGTGCACGCAAATTTTAAACGAAGGACAAAAGTAATATAACAAATTGACGCGAATCACACTCACACTCAAACAACCGACATACAGTACGAACGAGTCTTAAACGCTAGACGTGCGAGAACCAACGCAAATATAATCTACGGAATCCGAATCTCCAGAGAGACGACACACGGTTTATTAAAAACGCGAGGTAATGTCTCGATCCGCGGAAACCGATACTATCGAGGTTCCGGGGCTCGAATCGCTTGACGACGTGGCCGTGACGCGAAAATCTACACTAAAGAATCGGGCTTAGCCCGTACACTAAAGTACGAATTCACGGCGACGACGACAGAACGAAACGATTCCGGGCGCGATCGCGAGTGGCGAATATAGCGGAGGATAACTTCACCGGTACTTCTCTTCCCGTCGGGACGGCTTGGGGTGACGATGTCCTCCCGCTCACAGATAGTCCGCCCTTGGAGATCGCCGGGATCCTCTCCGTTCGTGGCCGCAATCGCTCTCGCTTGCTCTCGCCTTTCAAGATCGCTTCTATATCAAAATCGCTGTTCCGCACGCGAGCTCACGCCAGTCTGATCCTGGATCGTCGCGATCCAGAATCGATACCTGTGGGCCAGCCGGGGCTGCGCACACAGGGTGCGTATTATCGCGGCCAATCACGCGTTATCACGCGCTGTTGCCGGCGGGCGGCGCGCTCACGGTCGTATCGGGGGTGCGCGCGCCCCCGGTATTATAAACAATAATTCGCTGGAGCCCTTTTCGCGGGGCCGTCGCGGGGTCTGGGGCGAACGGCTTGGCCGGAAGTATCTTTCCATCTTTTCCGTCACGCCATCGGGTGCAGAATTGCAGTCCCTCCGCGGGGACCGGATCCGCACGGGCCTGAGTCCTTGCGCGAGGATTTTCTCGCTGTCCCGTGCGTCGCGCATCACGTGTGCGGGTCCTGATCCTGTCGTAACGTAGCCAGACGTTAGATGCTTTGAATTCCCGGATTGCTGGCTCCTTGCCCCTCTAAGGTCGTCCTGGATCGCCGATTGTATTTTCCGTGATGTTTCAGCGACTTTCCGCTCGTTCTTCCGATGAGGCTCCCAACTCAAATCATCATACAAAAAGAAATAATAAACGGAATTAATATTAAGCTCGAAATCTCAATTAATGACGCCTCTCTGGAGGTAACGGTACGGTTCTCGCAATTATTCGACTGGCGCGGCCCTTTAGCCCGCGCTTTTTCGATCGGAGAGGGACTCGGCGGACGCGCGCAAGACGGCAACGTCACAAGTCTTACAAAATATTAAATACAAGTATTAAAATGTTATAATGTTATAATATTAATTCCTCTCTTATTTTTAAAAAGAAGGAAAGAGAAGGCGACCTCCAAAACCCCTTCCTTCATTCTTTCGTTCTTCTTGTACATAAAAAAAATCCCTTTTGTCTTTTTTTTTTTTTTTTTTTTGAAGGAGAGGGAGGTAATATACTTAGTGTCTAAATTATTTAGAAATATACTTAATATTATACTTAGAGGTATACTTCGTAATACACTTAATATTATTTTTAATCTTTAAATTATTTGGAGATATACTTTTAAATTGCTTGTTAAAGAAAAAATTGGACTACTATATTATTTAGAAAAATAAGACTAATGTATGTATATGGATATATATTTTTCTCTTTTTTTTGTTGTAGAGCCCATGTTTCTTCTGGTTTATAAAATAAGAAAGATAAAGAGTGGACGCATTTCAGTGACCATCGCCTCGAGAGGAAAACAAGGATTTTTTTGTTTCGTCTCTTTTCTTATTCTTCAATCCGGCGGTTGAGAACGTCTGCTCCCCATCCTTCGTCTAAATAGATCCTGTCAGTGTGTGGGAATTCTTCCATGCAGGCATTGCATTCGTGTGCAGGTCTGACCGTTATTGTGAGTTCGCGGCAAAATGTACATCTGGTTTGGTTGTCGACCGAATTTTTATGAACTAAGTTGTGCGATGGCACAAGAACATATGAAATTTTCAGTTCGTCTGATATCCGGTCATAACATGAATTGCAGATTTTATAATTGTTAGTCATATCCTGGTAAAGCTGATCTAATACTATGACACATCGGAGCTCCATGAAATATCCGTAAATTTCGGAATGGTTTTGTAGTCTCGCTTCGTCAGTTTGCCCATGATATCCTTCTCCTCGTATTTCAAGGGCCCTCGAGAGGCGATGATGACATTTTTTCTGCAATCGGTGAATAAACATTCATGCTATAAGATGGAAGGAAAATGGTTCTATTTTTCGTTATAGTGAATACTTATAACAAATGGAAATTATTTATATAATGCAATAATACTTAACAATATCTACGTATATACTAATATAATGAGGAATAATCATATCAAATAATAATGTGTAGTGAGCTAACATGATTAATATATATATATATGTTTTTTTTTTTTTTTATTATACGGCGGGAAACACGTATTTTGCAATCCGTGTGCTGCGTCGGGCGAGGCCCAATCGAATCAATGCATCTTGAAAATTAAAAACTGCTTCGAGATTCAGCATTTTTATCTCCAATTTGACCAGGGCAACCCCATCCCAGAGGGGCAGCGTTATGTTTATCCATCCTTTGCGATCTTCCGAGATGACGCGGCACATCTTTCTGGTCTCGTCAGGCCATGTTGGTGAAGGCATTAGTGGGCCTGTGTAAGCTAAACCGCAAGCAATTGCTTGCCACGGTAGCTCTTTGAATCTGTCTTCTAGTTTATAAATCTCATGTATTGGTCGATAAATTTTCCTACCAATATCTTTAAGAGAGATTTCAACTAGGTCTTTTGTTTTTTTGATTTTAGTTATTAATCCTCTTCGCCAGATTTTTTCGTCTTTTACGGCGACGGCTTTTCCCCATTTTATTTCGTGTGACTCATAAGGCGAGACAACGCGTTCTGCCATTTGAAAGTTGAGATCTCCTTCAAATTTTTCCAGATTGCTTTCGTTACGTCTGAGTTGCACCCAGAAAAGCAGCGGCGATTCCACATGCGTAATTAGAACCGGGAGGCGCTCTCGAGGCAGTTCTCTAGTGTTGATCGCTTTGATTTCCATTGTTTTTTTTCTATAAAGGAGTAGGTGTTCGTATGTTAACTTTCAGGTGTTGTTTCCCAGCATTTTATATAAAAGAGAACTAGTATAATTGCAACGCCGTATTTTTGTGAAATATCTATATAGTAACGATTTATAATATAACGTTATATAATATATGTATAAGATATGTGTGTAATATATATGTATATATATATATATATATATATATATATATATATATATATATATATATATATGTGTGTGTGTGTGTGGTTATATACGGTATCTATATAATATAACATCCGCTTTTTTTTGTTTTTTTTTCTTTCACACGGCGGGAAACACATCCATTGATATTCTAGTTGTTAATTGAACGTGGCCCAGTTGTAGTAACATTTCCCGTAGGTTGTAGGTTCCTTCAAAGTTTTCACTTTGCACCGTTAGTTTGACGAGAGCGGCGCCTCTGCGAAGGGGATAGACAATGTTAATTCATCCTTTACGGTTTTCAGCGAGGATTCGACAAAGATCTTTTGTTTTGTCCAGCCAGATATTAAGGTGCCCAACTGATCCCGTGTGGGCTAGGCCGCAAGCAATGGCCTGCCAAGGCAATTTGCGGAAGCGATCTTCTAGGTAATATATGTCGTGTACGGGGCGCCAGGTCGTACGTTCAAAATCCCCTAAACATATTTTTACCATATTTGTGCCTTTATTAAATTTTTCGGTCCATCCTCTCTGCCAGCGGTTGTTTTCTTTTACTACGACGTCTTCATCTTCCTTTATGTCTTGTGGCCAGTAATGTAAGTATTTAGCTTTTCTCGACATACGAAAGTCGGGATCCTCTTGCAGTTCTTCCAAGTTCTTCTCGCTATTTTTGAGTTGTACCCAGAACAGCAACGGTGATAACACTCGTATGATTGTTACCTCCAAGCGTGAGCGAGTCAAGTGGCTTGTACTGATAGCCTTAATCTCCATGTTATTATGTTCTAAAAAGAGCGGAATCCTGTTTTAATCCACGGTTTTACGTTTGACATTAGTTGGGAAAGGGAAGCGGAGAAGGAAAGAAACAATAACGGGATTTTTTGTTATATATATATTTTTTCATTTTTATTTCTTTTTATTTATTTATTTTTTTTTTATTATTATTCTTATTTTTTTTTATTATTATTCAGAGTTGCAATGTATAGTTTGAGTTTTGCTTGGTAGGGAGAGAAGGATAGACGTAGTCATGCTCTATTTTAACTTCAGTGTAAATGACCTGCTCAGGTTCATTTTTCTGAGGGTTAGGGCTCGGAGTTGTGGGTTCTTTAACAGGAGGCGCCCGCCTTAAGTGCAATAACAGCTGAGTGAGAGA
The DNA here is from genome assembly GCA_009859135.1 of Formica selysi. Classification (NCBI taxonomy): domain Eukaryota; kingdom Metazoa; phylum Arthropoda; class Insecta; order Hymenoptera; family Formicidae; genus Formica; species Formica selysi. The sequence goes on along the minus strand of WHNR01000078.1, from coordinate 194,621 downwards.
ATCCCATATGGCTCCTATTAAATATATGGACCATCCGTACACTGTGTGTAGTGCGTAACCGTGCACTATTGTGTCCAATATTAGTTTAAAAATTCTTACACGCAGATAGATTCCCATTATTCCAGCTCTAATATTTCCAAAAATTAAGAACTTATTCCAGAATTTCTGCCATGTAGAGATTGCGATTTTTTCCACAACGCTTTTGTCTAACAAATTAGAAATGGAGCCGCCTTGTATGGACGCGGATCTTCCCATTACTCCTCTCGCTATACTATTAAGCACCGCAGGACGTTCAGCTGGAAACATTATGTGATCTCTCAGGTCTTCGAGATCATTCTCGGTATATATTCCGCTTGTGGCGAGTGCTCCTGGGCTCGTATAGTTCCAAGTAGGTTTAGTTAAAGATTTCATAATTGTTGGTGGCATAGTGTCAATCGGTCTAGGCATGAGTTTATTCCAAGAATCTCCTAAAAGATACATGGCAGGAGCGAATGCGTTACATGCAGTTTGTATTCCTTGACGCAACAAAATGTGAGTCTGAAGTGTTAAAAAAAAAGGTTGATTTCCGCGCAATACTGGTAATTGATCATAACATTCGTCCGTTCGAGCTAGTCTTACTTCGATCGGTACACATTTTACTATGTGAATTACTTTTCCAACAATGCCATGTAGCCGGGACCTTTCGTTAAATGGTATGCAAAAATATCTGGTGATTGAGTAGCTATAGCCAGTGTGTTTTGCAGCATTTATTGCTCAAGATTACATTGTTGTAGCAAAATATCCCGGTATAATTGATTTATTTGTATGCGAATATGTTTCTCGACATATACGAATTTAGAGTTCATATACGTAAGAATATCGAAGTAGTTTGTAGCGCGAGTTGATTTCTTAAAAATAGCAATGCCGGGTATGGTCTCGAAAATAATTAATTTTGGATGTTCCGTACGCATAAGCGTATACCCACAAGTTATATATTTTCCTTTGATAGTTAAAGCGAATAGGGTATTCTGTGTAGTCAGTGAATAAACTATCTGAGCCTGTTGGTTTATACTTATACTGTCAATAATTTTGTCGGCATATCCCTCATACAATATCCCGTAATTGGAGAATTTACAAGAATCCGCAGGTACGGGATCCCAAAAGGTATCCCCTCCCTCTATCTCAGAGCAATGAGTGGCGCTGAGTTCGCAGGCTACGCCTGATCTAAGTTGCACTTTATTGGTGTTTATTCGCACATTGGCTACGTAATCTTGCAACGTTATTTTAATACTGCCTAATACGATAACCTCAGCCCATGTTCCATACGAATCAGAATAAACGCTTGCAGAACATACTCCATCGTTATTTAAACGACCAGCTAATATTACGGGTCGAGTTGTGGTTTGATTGGGTTTAAGTCTAGTTATATAATTGAAAAGTACCGTAAGTGTGCATGCGTTGACATGCTTCACGAGATACTTCTTGTACGTATGCATATTTTCCATTAAATACATCCATGGTGTGAGAAAACATCCCACATTTTTTAATTAAACGGTCGATCTCGACTTTACATTGTATTACTTTTACTGATTCAAATTCGTTGATTTGTAATAGTTGCATATAAATTCTACTGGAATTTACATGTTGTTGAGGGATATCGCATTCTTCTACGGCTAATAACGATAATGTTGTAAGATTATCGGATGCTGAGCCACAGTCGTATCCTATTATTCCATACGCCGATGGTAACCCCGCTAATAAGATCATTATAACTATTCTTCTGGTTTCTCGATCCATCTGAAATTTTTAGTTCTGGATATTATTTGGATGTTTTTTTTTATATATTTTGTTTTTGTGTGATTTTTCCCCCTTTTTTTCACACAAAAAAAAATTATTTATTTTTATTTGTTGTCAGTTGTTCATTAATTGTCTTGATATGGGAGATTCGCAATCGATTAGGATGTACGATTCGACTATTTTTCTTTATTTTAATTTTTACGTTGTTTTTGTTTAATATCAAGAGACACGGTAGTGTCTCGCGCCAAGTCACGTGCAGCAACAGCGAGGCACCCCGGGTATCTATGCACCGACGTGAGTCGGCTAGTTGAGATACCTTAGATTTATTGGACCTCAATAATGGCTGAACTGATCGTATTTTTAATAGGCTTAATCGATACCTTTGATTTAAATTATATAATAAAAGTGTCTTTATCTTTTTTCTACATGTATCGTGAACGGAGGTATATGAATGCAAAGTCTCTATGTGAAAATTTTCTTTTAAGAAACGTCCACGTCGTCATCATTCACGCAAGTCCCCAATGCCACCGACGAGATACTATTAAAGACCGTCAGCCCTGGGTAAACTTTTGTGACCATCAAGTGGGCCCGGTGGGCCCGGAGGTAATTGAAGAATGTTGACATTACCGGCCGTTTGATTGGATCGAAGATAATTATACGAATTATTTAATTTGTACGGTTATTTTACTTCATCCAGTTATTATTTTATTATCGAAAACACCGACGAGATATTATTAGAGACCGATGGTCTTATAGGATTTAGCATATTACTGGAAAAAAACTCGCCACGCGGTACTGTAGGTAAGTAAATCTTTGCATTGTCGATAATAAAACAGTAAATTTACGATAAAATGTTTATTTTGTTGTTCTTAAGGCAGTTATATAAAAGATCTATACATTTTTGATAATAAAACAATAACTGGATGAACTAAAATAACGCGCAGCGAGTTTTTTTTTCCAGTCACACTAAATCCCATAAGACCACCGGTCTTTAATGATTATACAAAATAGTGTTATTTTAATTATTTTAATACAAAAACACTGTCACATCCAAACTAAAAAACTGTTTCACAAAATAGTTGTTTTAATTTTCTACAAATATAATGTGATATATGATAAAAATATTGCGCCAACTAATAAAAATTTATGTTACAAAATTTATTTATTATTATTTCTAATATTAAAAATTGTATCAAATTGCAATGTGATTAAAATAGTGGAACATATTTAAGTGAAAGAAATTTTTTATTAAGAAAACAAATTTCAGTATAAAATAACTTTTTAATTAGAGAAAAATTTGGCGCTGCTAAACTGAACATATGCTAATTAACGTATTATTTACATTTTGAATTTTTGCAGCGCCAAGTTTTTCTCTAATTAAAAAGTTATTTTATACTGAAATTTGTTTTCTTAATAAAAAATTTCTTTCACTTAAATATGTTCCACTATTTTAATCACATTGCAATTTGATACAATTTTTAATATTAGAAATAATAATAAATAAATTTTGTAACATAAATTTTTATTAGTTGGCGCAATATTTTTATCATATATCACATTATTTTTGTAGAAAATTAAAACAACTATTTTGTGAAACAGTTTTTTAGTTTGGATGTGACAGCGTTTTTGTATTAAAATAATTAAAATAACATTATTTTGTATAAGAGTTTTTTTATAGTAAAAGACGCTTATGCGCGTGCACTTGGCGCTTTTTTTCACTTTTTTTTAAAAAAGGTAATTTTTTAGCAGTTATATAATTTCTTTTTTTTTTTAATGTGTCATATACATGTTTTGCTACTATACATATGTTTACGAGCAGTCAGATAAAATTAATATATCTATTATACTTCTGAATTATAAAAAGCAACCCTTTTATTTCCTTTATTTCTATTGAACAATATCTATCTGTACATTCTTTTTTTAAAAAGAATTATCATTAAAATTAAAATATATTATTATATGTTTGTGCTATGTTATAAATTGTTTGATTAATTCGTCTTGTATCTTGATTATATATCAAAAACGAAAGATGTAAAAAGAAATCCAGTGTATTCAAATGCATTTGTCAAAGGATTGTCACATATAGTTATTTGTCATGCATCATATGCAATTATAAGTTTAAGTAATATTGGTGAAACACAGTCTGTGTGTGCGATTAAGTCTTATAAATTTCTATTTATATTTTATTTCTATTTCTATCTATTTTTTTTAATAATTTATAAATTTTTATAATAAATTTATAAATACATTTATTTTTCAATGGAACTAGAAAAATTTTTCAAACTGTTCAGATTTTGACAAAGTCTGCGACAACATGTCTATTGTAAACCAATCCTTGTATCGATACTAAAAAGAACAAAATAATGAATAATATCAATTTTAATATAAATTTCTTCTGTCAAATATATATACCAAATAGCATTCTGACAGATGGAAAAATACAATATAACAGATCTATTATATTCATTAACAATACTGAAACAATACTCATCTATTTCAAGCAATGCATTCGCATCGAAACAAGAATTAACTACAATATGTTGATTTGCAATAAACATGATGCCACAGGCTTTGTCAAAATCTTATCAACAGCTTGAAAAATTCTTCTACTTCCACTGAAAAATAAATGTATATTTATAAATTATTCATAAGACATGCATTAACTTTACACACAGACTGCATTTCACCAATGTTATTTATACTTATCTGTAGTCATATGATGCATGACGAATAACTATATGATGACACTCCTTTAACAAATGCATTCAAATATACTAGATTCTTGTGTGCGTATGCCTATATTACTGTTCGCAGTTGTCCATACTGGTTTTTGATAGGTATTTGACGTTAAATTTTCCAGAGTGCAGCATTATATAGCGTAGCACTCTTTCATTTATAAAAAAGTAAAGCTACAAAATTCTTCCTGATACTTCTGGATAGTTGAATCTATAGAATACACACACACACGCATATCTTATAATAAACATATTATAGAATACACACTGTCGTAACCCGACCGATTTCTTAATATTAAAAGATAAAACAAGTAAAGTAGAACAGAAAAGATTGAGAAAGAGCTGACTAAAGCAAAGCATTAGAATCAGAGAAAGAGCTCAAGGAAAAGTAATTAAGAAGGAATAAAAGTAATAAAAGATTATTAATAAAATAAAGTAAAGATACGTGACTAAAGAGAAGGAAGCCACGGTCAAGTTCTCGGAAGCTGAGTAAGCAGTTGACGAGACAGCTGACGAGCGGAGCACGAGACATGCTCCGGTCAGGGACACCACACTCCTCCCAAATCAACGACCTAATTAATTAAGATATATAATAAGCGCGAGATGCACCGACGCTCGCTACTCGCTCACTACTCGCTCGCATATATCGATAATATTGAAGTACCGTACGTATCGCGCCCGACTATTATAATCGCGATTAAGTGAAAGTGTACTAAAGAATCTGTGAAATATATCAATTTATACCTAACGTTCGGGAGTGTCTTATTTCGAGCGTGGATCCTAATCCTTTGGGCGTATAAATCCCTAAAGACCTCTTCCTTAGCGGCTAGAGGCACAACATTAATTGGTGGCAGCGGTGGGATACGCCAGCTCTAACAAGATCGACACCGGCAAAGGTCCACAACCACGAAGAAGAAAAATTCCGTGGAATCGACAGAACGAGAGACAGCAAAGGAAACTCCGTCAAACGGTCAACAACTACAACCGAGGAAAGGGAAGTCCATCAGGAACTTCGAGTCACCCGGTACATCGAGGCGACAACGATAAGCGGAACCTGAGAAGGCGCACCGACCTATCTCAACAGCACGCGACGATCGACGCCCGACGGCCGACACCGAACGAGAGACAATGCTGCTCATCGTATTATTGTAAGTCGAACAATAAAAAATTTGTAAACGCGTGAATGTCGGAAAACCGAAACGCGCCACAAAAAAGCGTAGCGAATAAATCGTGGCTATTTAGCGAACCAGCGAATAGAGCCATTAGAAATAGCGCAGTAAGCCCTATAAGAGTAGCAGTAGAAGCACTCCGGGATATACGCGATAACGTACGAAGAAATTTAAACGAATTAAATTCAAGCGAGAATTTGTCCGAACCAGAACTCGGAGCAAACGTTGTAATCGAACGCGAATTTTCATTCGGCGAATTAGACAACAGTTTAATAGCGAATAATATAGAACTAGATGTTGATGTCGCATCATCAATAAGCGCGTCTAGTAGACTAACACACAGCCGCGAATTCTCACTAACGTCATACGATTCAAGTATCTTTGATCCCGACGAAATCTATCGTACTCGAGACATGTATAACTCAAACGCTTCCGCATCGCAACCCATCACATCGGAAGATATCGATGAGGGAATTAAGCGATTACAAGAAGAAGCAAATAGAAACGCAACACAATCAAACGCGCAAGCTCAATACAAACCGCAGAAAGAAACGGACGAAGCAGCCGACGACCTTAGGGACATATTGCGGGAAATGAGAGAGGAAATGAGACGGGAAATTAGAAGTATGCATGCCGAGATATACGATTTAAGAATGAGAGGATCGCAACCCCGACAAAACAATGAGCATAGAACTCCGCCAGGAGAAAGAACCGAAACCGCGTACGAGTCCACACCCGAAGATGTACGACATCGAAGAGGACGCGGATTTCTACCATTAAAAGAGGCTCGCGGAATGATTCCGGAATTCGACGGATCGCCAAATAAATTACAAGAATTTCTAAGTGCGACTACATATGCAGTAGAACATATCGATCCATTAGACGAAGTAACGCTATTAGGAGCAGTATTATGCACGAAATTAAAAGGCAGAGCGATGCTAGACTTTCAAACGCGTAAAATTCGAGATTTCGCACAGTTGAAACAAGAATTAGAGGTCTGTTACGCAAGTAAAAAGAGTACGACCCATCTACAAATTGAATTTAACACGCTAAAACAGAAAAACGGAGAAAGCGCGCGAACTTACGGACTTAGAGCCGACAAACTAGCCATGGAGCTATACGAATCGATGATGGAAGGACGTCATCATACAGTAGATAATAAACGCGCAATCATGAAAATAATACAGCAACAAGCCTTAGAAAATTTCCAAATAGGATTGCAAGACGAAATTAAAACAATTGTTCGATCGCGAGGATATGCTACGTTGCAAGAAGCAATAGCAGCGGCCAGCGCGGAAGAAAAAGTCAAAGGACCGTCCGCGACCGGCACGCGAAGCAAAATCAATTTTACACCGACCTATAAACAGGAAAATCAAATGAGTGTGAAATGTCAAAAATGCGGAAAAACCGGGCATTACGGTCGAGATTGTCGAACTAGTCGATACGCGAACCGATTTTCATTGCCGAAACCCGATAGACAACCCCGCGTAAATACGGTAAATAAATATTGCAATTATTGCAAAAAATCCGGACACGATCGCGAAGAATGTTGGTTATTACACGGACGACCCAATAGAGATCAATCGAGCCGAACCAAACAATATAATTCGCGACCGGAAAATAAAAACCGCAAGAATAGCGAGCAAGGAAAAAAGAAATTTAACTCCGCGCAAAGTAGCGATGAGGAGGAAAGGAACGAAAGAAAATCGCACCGACCTGCAATGGAATATCAAGTATCACACTTTAAAAATACGCCGCATATACAGACAGGATTGGACCTTGTCACATTACCAATGCGAGAAGCGAAACGCGAAAAAATAAATTTGCTATTCGATACAGGAGCCGCAATATCACTAATTAAAGTGAAACATTTAAAAGGCGAAACGTTAATAAAAGAAGAAAAGATAACGCTCACCGGCGTAACGGGACATAAAATATGTACAATTGGAAAATTTAAGGCGACAATAACTCTGGGAAAGCGCCGAATCAAGCATACTATGTACGTTGTTAAGGATGACTTTCCGATAGAATATGACGGAATACTAGGCGTTGATTTCCTACGAAAACATCAAGCCACTTGCAATTATAAAACAAAACAATTAAAGGTAGGACGGCATATCTTAAAGCTTTATCCCTATCTAAAAGTGACATTGAAACCACGTAGCGAAACTATAATACAGGTCGCTACTGATAAGAACACGATAGGCGTGATAAAGGCAGAAGAAACAATACCAGGAATATTTATAGGTAATTGCCTAGTAGAACCTACGAATTACATATGTGCAGCAAGCATTCTAAATACAACGGATAACATAATCGAAATGTTAATGCCGCAAGTAAGTATAGAGGAAATCGAACGAAGTGAAACAGAAGAAATTAACGCAATACGAACGCCAAATAAAGAGGAAGTAATCCCGCGTAGTGAAAAAGTATTACGATTATTACGTACACAACATTTAAATAAAGAAGAAAAGAAAATGATAATAGAAATCTGCAAGGATTTTAGCGACGTGATGCATATCGAAGGAGAACCACTGACGTGCACAGATACCGTCGCGCATAAGATTGCAACGCAAGCAGATAGCTCACCGGTCAACGTACGGCCTTACCGCCTACCGGAGAAGCATAAAGAGGAAGTAAGTCGACAAGTCCGAGAAATGTTAAAAAATAAAATAATCCGACCAAGCATGAGCCAATGGAACGCACCGTTATTGGTAGTCCCTAAGAAAGCCGATGCGTCAGGAAAACCGAAATTACGGGTAGTCGTAGACTTTAGAAAATTAAATGATCTAACAATAGGAGATTCATTTCCCTTACCGAATATAACGGATATATTAGATCAACTTGGAAACGCCAAGTACTTTACAACTCTGGATTTAGCATCCGGATACCACCAAATTCCGATGGAAGAAGGCGACAAATGCAAAACTGCTTTTTCCACACCTCACGGGCATTACGAATACAATAGAATGCCCTTCGGATTAAAAAATGCGCCAGCCACATTTCAAAGGCTAATGAACTCAATACTGATAGGCATACAAGGAATAAAATGCTTAGTATATTTAGATGACATCGTAATCTACGGAGCCAGCCTACAAGATCATAACAAGAGACTCATCGAAGTCCTACGAAGATTGCGAGAAAACAATCTGAAATTACAGCCGGACAAATGCGAATTCCTACGAAAAGAAGTGACATACTTAGGTCATATAATCACAGAAAACGGAATATCGCCGGATCCATCTAAATTAGAGGCCGTAAGAAATTTTCCGACGCCTAGGAAAGTAAAAGATATTCAAGCTTTCATAGGATTAGCCGGATATTATAGAAAATTTATTGAAAATTTCTCTAAAATCGCGAAACCACTAACGAAGTTAACCAAAAAGGAAAATAAATTTGAGTGGACGCAAGAACAACAACAAGCATTTGAAATGCTTAAAGAAAAATTAACGACGGCACCTTTATTAAAATACCCAGATTTCGAAAAAGAATTTATCGTAACGACCGATGCATCAGATTATGCAATCGGAGCGATATTATCGCAAGGGGAAATAGGCCAAGATCAACCAATAGCATATGCCAGTCGAATATTAGCAAAAGCCGAACAAAATTATAATACGACCGAAAAAGAACTATTAGCAATAGTATGGGCCGTTAAACATTTTCGACCGTACTTATACGGGACGAAATTTACGATAGTCACAGACCATAAATCGCTCGTATGGTTATTTAATGTAACCGACCCTGGATCTCGATTAATTAGATGGAGATTAAAATTAGAAGAATACGATTACGAGATCATACACAAGGCCGGGACAGCGAACAGAAACGCTGACGCGCTAAGTCGACACGTGGCGGATATCAACAGCGTCGAGGAGGATGAGAGCACCGACACGAAGATAACGCGAGAATACACGGAAGACGAGAAGCGACGTATTCTATACGAATATCACGATGCACCTGTAGGAGGGCATCAGGGAAAAGAGCGCACGATTAATCGAATTCGCCTAATGCACAATTGGCGAGGATTGACAAAAGATGTCGAAGACTATATAACAAAATGCGAATTTTGTCAAAAAAACAAATTATCGCGAAAAATCAAGGCACCGCTAATAATAACGGATACTGCCGATAAACCTTTTGAAAAATGTGCATTGGACATCGTAGGTCCACTAACGATTACTAATAATGAAAATAAATATATTTTAACGTTTCAAGATAATTTAACAAAATTTAGCAAAGCAATTCCGATACCGAATCAAGAAGCCGCGACAATTGCAAAAGAATTCGCGACGAAAATAATTTTCGAACACGGTATCCCAGAAAAAATATTAACGGATCAAGGAACAAATTTTTTAAGTGAAATATTTAAAAACACGTGCAAACTATTAAAAATCGAAAAGATTCAAACAACCGCGTATCATCCGGAAAGCAACGGAGCGCTAGAACGATCTCACCGGACTCTAGCCGAATATCTCCGACATTATATAAATGCCGATCAAACGGATTGGGACGAATGGATTCCCTACGCGATGTTTACGTATAATACGACACCGCACACGGCGACAGGGTTCACACCCTTCGAATTAATTTACGGGCACCGAGCAACATTACCGACGACATTGTCGCAACCGCCTAAACCCACGTATACATACGATGATTACGCGCAAGAATTGAAAGAAAAATTACGCGCCTCACAGCAAGTTGCCAAGGAGCATCTGAAGAACGAAAAAATAAAAACCAAAGAAAATTATGATAAAAAGACTAAAGAAATTAAACTCAAGGTAGGAGAAAAAGTCCTCTTGTACGACGAAACAGTTCGCCGAGGACGATCAAAGAAATTGGACTCCCTATGGACCGGACCCTACACGATAATCGAAAAAAATTCGGAAGTGAACTACACAATAAAAAGGGGAAGGAAAACCATACGCGTCCACATAAATCGATTAAAACCATTTATCGAAAATTAAAAAAAGTAGGAGAAAGAAGAAAAAGAAAAAGAAAAATGCGCGAATAAAATAAAAAATAGAATAGATAATAAGAAACAGAAATAAAAAATTCCTACCTTAACGCCCTCCACTTCCACGTCCAGCACCGCGACCCCGGTTCCACTCCCGCATAGCCTGAAGAAGAGGCGACACAGGACGAACCGCGGTAATGATACCAGGTTCCCGTGCTACGGCACCACGACCCACAGGACGAGGCTCGGGGTTGAGGAAGCGACCACGACCCACAGGACGAGGATCGGGGTTGAGAAACCAACCACGTCCCACGAAACGAGGAGCCGGATCCCAGCGGAACTCAAGTCCGCGACCTCGATTAAAATGGGGCGGCAGAGCGTCCACAGCCACTTCCGGCACAAAATCAACGGCACGGTCAATCACTAGATCCGGAAGACCTAGTAGATCGATCTCGCGAACAAACGCGGGCGCCGAGAGTTGATCCCGAAAGGAGCGAGCAAAATGGTCGTGCTCCTCCGGATCTTGCCCCGCGCGACGTCCGTTATCACGCACCGAACTCTGTCCCGCAGCAAAACGAAACTCACTCGAATTCGGAGCCATGAAAATACCAATCGACAACACAAAACGATAATGAAACAGCGCGAGAGAAAATAAAAAAGAAACGGTCAATACAAGACGACGTCGGAAGACAGACTGAATGGAAGAGCAAATAAAAAGCCTGAAAAGGGCTAGATAAAAGCAAAAATTAGCTGTATATGCATCCAGAGAAAAAGAGAATGCACCGCAAATGATTCTAAGAAAATATTATAATATAATACAAAGCTTTCTATTACAGGAGTCTTATTGCACGGAGCACCTGTAAGGAAACCGAACCTGATACCCAAGTCGAAATAAAAGAATTTAAATATGAACCGGGTATCTACTTCGAAAAAATGGGCAAGATAAACCAAATCGAATCCACATGGAAAATGGTGATAAAAATAGACATCGCCGCAATGGACCATCGACATGAACAATTGAGAAACTATATCGCACAGACGAGAGCTCTATGCTACGATAAACCATTGCAAATAAAAATGAAAGAAACCTGCCACAACCTGCTACAGATAGCAGAAAAGGACAGAGAACAAGCAGAAAAATTGCTAAAACGTCTAAAAATTGCGTACCAAGCACCCAAGAAGACAAGACGAGGGCTAATCGACGGTCTAGGAACGATAGCCAAAACACTCTTCGGCACAATGGACGCAGACGACGAAAAAATTATAAAGGAGCAATTAAATTTCATGCAAAGAAATCAGCAAACGCTGCAGCACGCGATGAAAAATCAAATTAAAATATTAAACGCAACCATTGCGCATGTGGATAATGTTGAAAAAGTTCTGCAAGAAAATGAAGAACAATTCTTAAATATAACAGAGAAGATGCGACAAGCCTGGATACAAACAGAAGTCGGATACGGACAACGAGAAGATCTCGACGAACACTTCATAATACTAAATGCCATAATAAAAGATCTAACGAACGATCTTATGGACATTATCGCGCATCTGACGAACGCGAAAAAAGAGATAATCGACATAAGATTATTACCCATCGAAAGCATTCTAGATAACCTCAAGGAAACAGCGTCACAAATACCGCAGGGAACGCACTTCCCATTTCAAATATCCGCAGAAAATTGGAGAACAATCGAAAAGTTCTTAACAATTAGCGCGTATTACGATAATACGAATATATTTACGATTATAAAAATCCCGCTAATCACATACCCCGAGTATGAAATAATAAAGGCAATCCCATTACCTACGCACAAATTCAATAATACATTTATATTTATAGAAGTAAATCAACCGATAATAGTGATAGACGTAGATAGCCGAACGCATTTTACGCCTACCGAAAATGATCTAAATAAATGCGTGCGAAATAATGACCAATATGTTTGCGAACAAAATTATCCCGTACATTATTTAGACGAAGGAGCGCTATGCGAAGTACAAGCGTATGTACAGTTAGAGACATACACAAACAATTGTAATATTCGACACATACACACGAATACAACAATATGGACGGCGCTGAGTAATGCAAACTCATGGTTATACTCTACACGAGCAAACCAACTGATCGAAATAACGTGCGAAAACGACGTAACGAGAAAAATAGAAATAAAAAGAAGCGGACAAATCACATTAAAGGAAAAATGTAAATTAACGACGCAAGACGTCATAATACGGACAAAAAAGCCCGCGGTAATAACAATCGTACAGACAAATCTACCAGATTACAATCTTACGATGATACATGACAAACGAAACGAAAAAATACTGGACAAAATTAGACCGATAAAATTACGAAAAATCATTAGAAACCCGACAGAATTAAGGGACCTAAGCGAAAGACTTGACGAAACAAACGAAGACTTAAATAACAATTATCTTACTACTAACGAACACGTTATATATCCCGTAGCTTCAAGTTGCACAGGAATAATAATAATAATAATAATTACCATAATAGCAATTATGTACGTCAAGAAAAAATATAAGACAGACAAGAAAAAACTACCAGAAACTAATATAAATCCGATGTGCAAACCGAAAATAATTCAGGAGCACATCTACGGCACCGCAAGCGGATCGAATAGAACAGCTGAGATAGTAACCGACACCGCGATAACTAACACTGCGATGCTATATTGAAATAAGGTAGATATAAGAAACAATTGTAAAATGCGAAAATGTATAGCGAAAAAATAGGTAGACGAAAATTCACGTATAGTTAATTTTCTTTTTCCAAAGGGGGAGGGATGTCGTAACCCGACCGATTTCTTAATATTAAAAGATAAAACAAGTAAAGTAGAACGGAAAAGATTGAGAAAGAGCTGACTAAAGCAAAGCATTAGAATCAGAGAAAGAGCTCAAGGAAAAGTAATTAAGAAGGAATAAAAGTAATAAAAGATTATTAATAAAATAAAGTAAAGATACGTGACTAAAGAGAAGGAAGCCACGGTCAAGTTCTCGGAAGCTGAGTAAGCAGTTGACGAGACAGCTGACGAGCGGAGCACGAGACATGCTCCGGTCAGGGACACCACACTCCTCCCAAATCAACGACCTAATTAATTAAGATATATAATAAGCGCGAGATGCACCGACGCTCGCTACTCGCTCACTACTCGCTCGCATATATCGATAATATCGAAGTACCGTACGTATCGCGCCCGACTATTATAATCGCGATTAAGTGAAAGTGTACTAAAGAATCTGTGAAATATATCAATTTATACCTAACGTTCGGGAGTGTCTTATTTCGAGCGTGGATCCTAATCCTTTGGGCGTATAAATCCCTAAAGACCTCTTCCTTAGCGGCTAGAGGCACAACAATATGATATGGAGGGAATTATTATGGAAATAGGGAGAGAAGATTTTCTTCTAGGGCTGGCAGCCAAGTATGAATGCCAATCACGACAGTGTTCAAGATCCTGGCTAATCAAACTTACGGACTTGCAAAGGAGAAAGAATTGCTCGAGTCTAACAATAAGCATGAATGCCAATCTTGACAGTGTTCAAGATCCTGGCTAATCAAACTTACGGACTTGCAAAGGAGAAAGAATTGCTCGAGTTTAACAATAAGCATGAATGCCAATCTTGACAGTGTTCAAGATCCTGCCTAATCAAACTTACGGACTTGCAAAGGAGAAAGAATTGCTCGAGTCTAACAATAAGCATGAATGCCAATCTTGACAGTGTTCAAGATCCTGGCTAATCAGACTTACGGACTTGCAAAATGGAGAAAAGGTTCAAAGGAAAGGAGATATAAAATATTTAATGACCAGAATTTAATTTGATAGTAATATTAATAAATATGTATGTTTGTATATTAATTGAAGATTCGAATTTAATAGCAAACTGTTCATTTTGAGGGGGAGGGAAAAATAATGTAGGAGAGAGGTAGAAATAACAGAAAGAGAAAAAAAATCAAAAATAAAATAAAATAAGATTTTTTAGTAGACTCACTACTTGTTGTGTGCGAAGGAAAAGATGATTACTCTCGATGATCGAGTGATGAGTGACCTTCTGTCTCTCTCGAGAGCTGGTTGGAAAAATTGGCTCGGAGATCCGGTTGATTCCGGTGGTGTTCGTTGATGGATTCAAGGGCACACCACTCGTCGCTTGCCCGCACAAATATTATAGTTTCTTAAGTTATATAAATATAACTCTGCAGTGCACAACGCGTAGAAAAATGCGAGAATAGACTTATCGAATACTATATATTGATACGACAGAGCGATTGAAGCTCGCTGTCTACACAACTTGGAGTCGCGGAAAAACGAATACTCGAGCCCGGAGCTGACTACTAGCTAAGTAGTGAGTCGGTTGAAAAACGAAAACGAAGTGAATTTTCGAGCGAGGATTTTGCGTATCCTCGAATCTTAGCGTCTCCCCACGTACCCTCTCCATTAGGCAATCAGAATTCTTTTTTAACAAATCAAATCTTTACTATTTACCCCTCTCATGAGTAAAAGGTGCTACCCTTTCAGAGGAAGGTCCAGAAATTGCGCCTATTGGTGTAGGCTTTTGTTTTTAGAAGTTAAGTCCAGCCTATTGGAGAGTCCGTTATGATCGGCTAAGTTGACATTTCTATTATTCCCGTTGAAATTTATCTCAAAAAGATAACACAAGAGGGTGGTCTGGCAGGCGAGCACGCGGTGTCAAGTATCGCGAGTTCTGCTTACAGATTTTGGTTTCATCCGTAAACCATCGTCCGTGTCCCTCTCCTTGTTCTTTGTTTTAAACCCTTAAGCCCGTTGCGCGGACCTTAAAGTTGAATATTTCATTCATCTGTTTGTTTTCCGTACGCACATGGTCTAGATTTCTAGCGTTCGAGGGTCTCTTCTCTTTGTTTAAAATTTTCAAATCTTTGACGTGGGTTTTAGTCCCGGAATATTTATTGATCCGTCTCGAATTTTCAAATCTTTGACGTGGGTCTTAGTCCCGGAATATTCATTGATCCGTTTCATAGTTAAAAAATTGTATCGTTCTAAAAGATTAGTCTCGCCTGCTAGATATCTCCTTGTTTATTGTTTACGTCGTGTGCAGAAAGGTTCTAGAGCGTAATTTTTTATATCAGTGAAAGAGTTCTATGAAAGAAAAGAATCGTGGAGTCCACCGGATGTAACAAAAGTATAAATCCCATTTCTAGCGAAGTAGTACCATCGACTTATGATTTGCTTTGGCTTTATGGAAAATGGGTGAACTTCCCGTCTATACCTGGGTGGAATGATTTTATGGAGCAGGCAACAATCACTCAACAGTTTCGAAGGTCGCAAGTACTATGTCTTCCATTCATAAATGCTCCGCCGAGTGATTATGATACTATTTTCACAGCTCTTCGTTCTGCTTCAGAGAAATATAAATCTTTCAATCAACGGACATGTTTCGTGACTTTTGATCAACCCTTATACATGAAAGCTTGGGATATTATCTCTACTTGCAATCAACAGTCTGGTTTAAGTAATATCATCGTGAGACTTGGAGGATTTCACTTATTGATGTCCTTTTTAGGATCTATAGGCTTCATAATATCTGGAAGCGGGTTAAAAGATCTCCTTAGTGTTATTTACGCGCAAAATTCAGTTGATAAAATATTGATCGGACATGCGTATGCTCGTGCTATCAGAGCTCATATTTTGACTCATCTCGCTTTGGCAAGTGTTGTTCTGCAATTAATTGATTTCGCAGAAGAGGATCGCGATATCATGGAACGTACACTTAATGATATTGATAGATCAGTGATTCTCACGGCAGATGAAAAAAATTCCTATAAAACGGTCGCTGAAAAATTCAGAGAAAAACTTCTAAAACTTGAAAATAACGGTCCTACTGCGAAACTCTGGGTGCAATACTTTCGCATGGTTTCTTTGGTAAAACAATTTATTGAAGCAGAAAGAATGGGCAACTGGAAACTTCACTTGGATACCATACAAAAGAATGTTGCCTTATTTCCGCTAGTGGTCATTTTATTTATGCCAAGTCTTGCCATTTATACTTGCAGGATATGCTGAGTTTGGAAGAAAAAATGGACCCTTTAGGATACGAAACTTTTACAAAAAAAGGATATTTTACCATTAGACGTTCCGACAAGTTTTGGTCAGGAATTTGGTCCGATATGACCATCGAACAAACGCTGATGAGGATCATGAAAAGCATTGGTGGTCTCACTGATGGACGTGGAATATCTAATAGCGTTCTTACAATGTGGACGTTGGGAATGGTATACCTGCACAATGTTTGCGACGAGATCGAAAAATTTTGTGGAATATCCATAGAAACAACAGAGCAGCATGTTGACATAAGAAGTGCGCGCATCGTTCGTAACAATGAAGATCTGAAGAAACTAATTAATTGGTTCTCTCAACATTCTCCTTTTCCGAAAGTTGATGAATTGATGTCTATCAGCACTGGCGTTATTGGAGATAAAACAATCAATTGCCACAAGTCTCAAAAGATTGGTATGCTTGTTCAATTTCAAAAATAATCGGTAACAATTTTGACTCTGTGAAGTTTAAACGCAAGGATAAAGTAATTCCTCTTTTAGCTGCCAATTCCAGCATCAAAATTGATGAAGTTGCGATTCCCATCGATCCATTATTGTTATTCCAAAGAATGTGTATCGCTAAGAAATCAGACGAAGAATTACAAGAATATTTTTAATTTGAACTTGCCCCATTTCCTTTATCATTATTTTCCGAAGAAGGAATGCGTAAGAGCCTTAAATCTTCTCTCTACAAAGCTTTCTTGCCTCTCACAGGTGACATGGATTTCGGTAGCAGCATCCATGTTATAGATGGTGGATATCTATTACCATACATAGATTCCTATGGCATCGCAACGAATCGTTTGCATCAATCTGTGCAAACTACGTGCAGTACGTACAGACGCATTATGGTTTAAATGCAGTTATTGTCTTTGACGGATATCCAACTGACGCAGCTGGCAAGAGCACGAAGAGTTCCGAAAGATTACGCCGCTCAAAAAAACAAACTTCCGCAGACATTCATTTCGAAGAGTTAATGGTGGCAACTATTTCACAAGAAACATTTTTATCGAATGAAACAAATAAAATCCGTTTGATATCGATGCTAAAGAAAAAGTTCGAGGACTCTAATTTTACAGTGAAGCAAGCTATGGAAGATGCTGACACATTAATCGTCAACACAGCAATCAGTATGTCTTCATCATTTGACTCGGTTTTCATCGTAGGTGAAGATATAGATCTTTTAGTTCTCTTGACAGCGTTGGCAAGAAAGCATTCAAATGTTTACTTAAAAAAACTGTTACGTCCTGGCGACTCCACGATTCCTCCCTTCCGCGAAGTTGCGGCAATGATAAGCGATCGGTGATAGAAATGAGTCGTTCGGTAAATAGAGCATCTTGCGTCACACATTCCTTAAACATTTAGTCACTTATCAATATCTATATCTACGAGTAACCGTGAGAAAGACGCGAGAGACCGGTGACGAAACCGCGCCGGTCGCCTAAAAATAAATAAAAACCAGTAGATACCCTCGCAGTAGAATTCTCCAGCGGAATAAAAAACTGATACCGAAAAGATAATAAAATTCTCACGAAATATCTGACAAATACAACTAAATCAATAATGACGAAACTTCTGTGACGTCACATTCAGTAACGACAGAAAGTAAGACTTTTTCTAATCAGATCACGTGAGTAAGGGAAACCTAGAGCTTAAGGGATTCTGAACTGATCACCAATCGACGATCACCACGAGTGAAAATTCAAAAAGTAGGAGAAACACCCCGCCTAATGAGGACACTGGCACAATTTTTAATTAGTTGAAGTTTTGGAAGATTCCCACACTTAAAAATTAGAATACACCCCGAAAAGAGAGATATAAAAAGAAGACTCGAACGGACTTACGTACTTATTCTCCGGTCTTCAGCTTCACGCAGTCTTACTCTGTGCTTTTGCACCGTAATTCGCGAGTTAGGCACTTGTGTCACCAGTGTCCTCACTTGGCATCATTTCCAGAGCAACCACGAATCGAACATCGGGCTGCCGACATGTGACACAGAGCGAAACACCGTACAAATTTGCCACCCCTCCACCTCTGAATTACTGATTAAAAAAGTAAGTTTAATTGAATAATTTTTCTTTTCCTCCTTTTTGACTTGTTTCTTATTTAAATCAAAACTTTCCGAAGAATGTTTCATTCTTTTAAATCATCAACCCGTTTCGGTAATAAGTCTTAGAAAATTTTAAATCCTGATCTTAATCTAACACATATGCGAGCGACCAATTTTATATTTCTGACCGTTCTTAACATATACACTTATTTACTTATACATATTGATTTTGATTTTATGTTTTTATCCTTTAATCAAATATATTTTTATATTGTATTAACCAGTCAGAACCTAAATGTCAACGACAGAATCTTTCCCTTGCATTCTGACTGATGTCCTCCGTATTAATGTAACACCCGCGAACTAAAACACACATACACACGTACACTCACCGAGAAATTATAATCAACAATATTTTATTTTAATTTTTTATAATTACGTATATCCACCATTTACTTTAAAAATGAATAAATTTACATTTTGTGAATTTAAAATCAAAATAAATCTTTATTAAACCCCCACTCATTCCTAGTCGAAAGATCGCACTTGGTCACATCCCGCGTAAAAGAGATTAAATTCTCTTACCGAAAAGGGACCACCGAACGAACGTCTGAAAAACCAGCGTAACAGCGACTCAGTCGTTTACCTGCTTTTCAGACCTGTCAGTTCGTTCAACCCGATTCCAAACGCCACGAGACGTTTAACTTCGGGATAATAAAAGATAGTTGTTGCGCCCTTCCGTCGACTCATCCTTCCCCGAGTCTGGACGTAACAAAACCAAGTGTTACGTCCAGCGGACTCCACGATTCTTTTCTTTCATCGTAAATAGAGATTAGCGGTATCATAAGAGCGCATTACGCCTTGAAATAAACAAATGGAAACTGAAAGGCGAGATAAACTTTTCGGAAACAAAAATTGAGAGGATATATGATACAAACAGGAAACTAGAGCATATCTGATCTAAGAAATAAGCAAATTAATCAACCACTAAAAGCTTGGGTGGCAAATTCTCTTACTAATCTAAATTATGGTTGACAGCTCTCGTAATAAACAATTTCGGTACCAAGAATCTAAATGAAAACCGAAACGGACATTAAAAATGATATCATATGTGCTCGCCTGACAGATCTCCGTTACACGATATCTACCTAAGATAAAACTTAAGTAGATAATAAAAGGCATAACTCTCACTCAAATTGCAACAACTCTCCATTGGGCGAAAGCTAATTCTATAAACAAAAGCCTTCACCAATACCTAAGGTTCTAACACCTCCTATGCTAAAGGGCAACGCCTCCCAGCAACATCGGAGGGCGTGAATAAAAAATTCAATTCGCGAAAAATATTAACGAAACCAATGGAGAGGAGGAGCAAAGGGCTTAATATACTCCGAATCTTTCCTCGCGGCTTATTGATCATTCAGTTCTCATTCATCATTCAGTATTTCTTCATTCAGTTTTCAGTATTCAGATTCAGTTTCAATTCAGTTTCAATTCATCTTCGGCTCTCGACTCGAACGGTCGCATCGAGTCTGCCATCAGTCCGCGCTGATTATTTAAGTCTTTAAAAGTTCATCGATTCTCGCAAGTTCTCACTGCGATTGTGGTAGTGCAAGGAGTTTCACGCTATTGAAATTTTACAAAATTCGTGCGGGCAAGTGACAAGTGGTGTGCCCTTGAGGGATCGAACGAACACCGCCGGAACCGAGCGATCTCCGAGCCACTCCTTCCGCACGGCCGAGTCCAGAGATAGATCTTACCTCGCTTATCCAGCGAAATTTTTAAAGTCATCACCTTCGCAAACAACAAATAGTGAGTCTACCAAAGAATTTCATTTTTTCTCTTACTTTATTTTTTTTGCTTCCTCTTAAAAGAAACAGTTTGTTATTAAATTCAAATTTTCAAGTAATATCCAAGCACAAACATTTATTAGTATTATTATTAAATTAAATTCTGGTTATTAAATATTTTATATTTCCTCTTCTTTGAACCTTCTCCTTTGCGAGTCCATAAGCGTGATTAGCCAGGATCTTGAACACTGTCAAGATTGGCATTCATCCTTATTGTTAGACTCGTGCAATCCACTCTCCCTTGCGAGTCCGTAAGCTTGGATTAGTCAGGATCTTGAACACTGTCAAGATTGGTATTCATCCTTATTGTTAGACTCGTGCAATCCACTCTCCCTTGCGAGTCCGTAAGCTTGATTAGCCAGGATCTTGAACACTGTCAAGATTGGCATTCATCCTTATTGTTAGACTCGAGCAATCCATTCCCCCTTGCGAGTCCGTAAGCTTGATTAGCCAGGATCTTGAACACTGTCAAGATTGGCATTCATCCTTATTGTTAGACTCGAGCAATCCTCTCTCCCTTGCGAGTCCGTAAGCTTGATTAGCCAGGATCTTGAACACTGTCAAGATTGGCATTCATGCTTATTGTTAGACTTAAGCAATCCTTCCCCTTTCACGGGTCCCTAGGCGTGATTAGCCAGGATCCTGGTGTAATATTATGATTGGCATTCATACTTAGCTGCCAGGCCCTGAAAGAAAATCTTCTCCCTCTACTTCTAGAACAATTCCCTCCGAATCGTTCTATTTCACTTCCTTCTCAAAAAAAAAATATATATATATATATAATTATATAGAATTATATTGAGATTCTTAAGAACTTCTCCACTTTTCTTTGTCATTATCAAACTGTTTCTTTTAACTAAAAATCAATATCTCTGTTAACTCCTGAGTGTGTTTCCTAGTGGAAACAACCCCGGCAAAGCGCTCTAAGTGCTGGGCGAAACACATCCGCAACCGGGAAAATAGAAAGATCCGGAAGCTATTGGCTCGGGCGTCCGCGGATCCTAATTTTATTATTGATTTTGAGAAACTAAATTTAGACGAGCGAACATTTAAATTAAGAATACAACAATTAAACTATACACTAACGCAAGATACACACCCCTGTCCCCCTAGTTCTTCCTTTGATTATCCACTCCCTTCTTATTCCCCCGTCTCTTCCCCCGAGCATTCCCACTCACCTGCTCTCGAACCTCAACCCTCTAGAATTCCCACTCCCCCTCCCCCTTTAGACCTCGAAACGCCCGATCTCTCAGAAGAGTCGCGCGTTTTCGAAGAAGCCCTCCGGGACTTCGTAGAGGAGTTACCGGACCTCAAAGAGGAACCGGAAGATTTTAAACCGGAATCTTCCGATCCCGAAGGAGAGTCGGGGTCCCTTTTCGAAGACCAGGACAGGGAAGCCTGGTACAGGTATCTCCTGAATCAATATCCCCCTTTTCCTGTCCCTCTTACAGACGAGGATTACTTACGAGGACGAGGTGTCGGTCCAGATATAGTAGACCTCGATCAATTCTACCATATCCTCCATACCAGTCCCCCCGGTTCCATAATTCCATTTTTTGGCCCGGGTTGCCCTTTTCCATTAGCCGTCCCTATCGAGGTTTTTTGGATGAAGTTCCCTTCCCCCTCCACCGTCCAATTCCAAGACCTTTAATAATCCTCCCCTTTTCTTTTTTTTTCCTCTCTTCTCTCCCTCTACCGTCCAATCCTCACACATTTATTGTAAATAATTTTTTCTAAACATATTATTGTAAATTACCAACCGGAGTTTAAATATTAGTTTTTCCGTTTAATTCCGGTTGACGTCCTCCGTATTAATTGTAACACCCGCGAGAACACAAATTTTATCCACACACACATTTACACACAAACATATTAGATCCTAAGCAAGTTAAGTCACAATAACAGAATATAAAAATGAATCATTATTAAATTGTATCTTTTAAAATTATTCGTTTTATTTCTTTGAATAAATGTAAAGTTAGATTTTAAAATTCGAGCAGTTTATTAACCCGACCTCCTTCCTGTTGCACGAAATCGCACAAGGTCCCGTCCCGGGTAATAGGGATTCAGTTCCTTTACCAGAAAAGGGACCACCGAGCGAACGGCCCTTTCGATAGAGTAAGAGCGACCCTTCCGGTCGTTGACCTATCTCAGGCTCTGATCTGTTCGTTCGACTCTAGGAGACGCATCGTCTAGCGTTTGTCTAGAGGTAAGTAGGTTACGCCCTCCCGCTGACTCTTCCTTTATTTGAGTCTGGACGTAACACAAGCAAAGGAAAAACTACTGAAAAAATATACTCTCCTCGAAGTTTCCAGTTTGGCGAAGATGTAGCAGACAACATACTCTTTCTACACGCGTTCAGTGGCTGTGATACTACGTCTGCAATTTTCAATCAAGGAAAACTGAAGTTTATAAATACAGTTAAAAGGAACGAAGATTTGATCCAAACTCTACAAGTATTTAAGGAGCCATATGTAGATCCCGAAGTCATTATTACCTCAGAAGAGAATTTCTTAATTGCGCTTTACGGCATTTCGAAAGAAAATGCTACGCTGGATTCTCTTCGATATCAACATTTCACAAGATCAATCACAAAAAGTAAATTTAATCTTGCTGCCTTACCACCTACAAAAGAAGCTGCACGGCAACACTCATTGCGGACATACCATCAAGTGCAAGCATGATATGGCAATTCCAAAAATCCAGAGGAATGGGGATGGAAGAGAAGCAAATTCGGACTTACTCCAATCACAACAAAAGATCCTGCTCCGGTGGCATTATTGAAATTCATTTCATGCAAATGTAAAAAAGGATGTGGTTCAGCATGTGGCTGCAGGAAAGCAGGCCTAAAATGCTCTACTATCTGTGCATTTTGCAATGGAAACTCTTGCGAAAATGTTCCACAAATTTTAGCAGATTCTGAAAGCGAGGAAAATGATGACATTGATACAACAGACATAATGGAGAAATTATCAATATTCAAAGAAAAAGAAGAAGAAGCAGAGGATGAGATGAGCGATTCTCAAGAAGATCCTGAAGGTCCTGAAGAATCTGAAGAAGACATCAATCAACCTGGCCTATCTAGGTTCTCCAAAAGATTGAAAAGGAAACATTAAATAAAAAGTCGTGGATTAGGCCTACCGGGGACACCACATTAAAAAAAAACGCGCCGCTTACTCTACCTCAAGGTGGTGTGGAAACGATTAACAAATAGACTTACCTACAATTAATAATTATACATATATACATATGTATGTATGTGTGTACATATATGTATATATATTATAATATATTAATGATATATTATACGTATATACATATATAATGATATAACAATAATACAATAACGTTAATAAACAATAATCTTTCAAATTTCCAGGGAAAATCCAGCATTTTTTACAAATTGCAAAAAAACTCTCCGTTTTCCTATGCTGTAACTCGTAAACTATTTACCTGAGAAAAAAGTGTTGCATACAAAAGTTGTAGGAAATTTTGTGCTCTACAAACTTTGTAATAAATACTTTTGGTCTAAATTGCACTGGAAACGAGATATTCGCAAAAAACCGATTTTTTGCGCCATTTTTTCAAAATGACGGCGCGAGCGGCAGCTTGCCAAGGTCGCAAACTTAGGGTTTTCATTAGGACCCCAAAATGAACAAAATTGGCAAGTATAAACTTTCCTTGACCTTTTGCAACCTCAAACCTACCTATTGACTGGGCTAGTAGTGATTCGTCGATCTCGCGGTTTTCCTCGGTCGGTTTAAATCCACGGGTTAAAGGAGTGATTGATCCTTTACAGTCGGTCATTCCGAATTTGGTCAGTAGATTTTTTATATAGCCTGATTGAGAGAGGTATATTTTCTCCCCGGTTTTGATAATCTCGATGCCTAGGCAATATCTGGGTTCCCCGAGATCTTTGATGGCAAATTGTTTCTTCAATGTATCGATGACGTCCTTCTTATCTTTATGATCTCTCGAGGCGATCAGAATGTCATCAACATAAACAAGAATGAAAAGAGTTCTTTTCTTGTTCACATAAACGCAGGGATCGGCGTTTGTAGGTGTCAGACCGGTGTTCTCGAGCGTCGTATTGAGTTTGGAATGCCATTGGCGTCCAGCCTGCCGTAGTCCATATAATGCTTTTCGTAGCAGACAAATTCGACGTCCTTGTTGAAGATGTGTCAGCATGATCTTGGCCTTATTCTGGGTGTTTCTGTCCGATTTGTCCTTTGTGATTCTTGTAAGCATTTCTTCTAGAAGTTCTGGTGCTTCCATGTGCACCTCGTTGTCTATTTCTCCGTGCAGGTAAGCCGTTGTGATGTCCAATTGTGATATTTGCATATTTAGTTGAGCTGATATGGCAATCAGCATTCTCAGCGATCTGAGTCGTGCCACCGGTGCAAAGGTATCTTGAAAATCGATTCCGGGGCGTTGGGAGAATCCTTTGGCTACCAGTCGGGCCTTTCTTTTCTCCAGATTACCATCCGCTTTGTATTTGTTCCTCAGGACATTTCGACATCCGACGACGTTGCCCCTATTTGGCCTGTCGACGAGTTCCCATGTATCGTTGGCTCTTCACCTCGTCGTAGATCGCCTCTTTCCATTCGGTGGCGTCTGGTCCGGCGATGGCTTGTGAAAAAGAGATTTCGCTCGCAAGAAAAGCGTACATGGATTCTTGCGGCTCGACGTCGTGATCCGAGGATAATTCAACGACTGTGGATGTGGATGCTGGCTATCTATCACTACTCCTGAGATAGTATTGTCTATTTGGAGTGGCAGACTTTTGAGTTGTAGCTCCCTTTGGTCGTCCGGGTCCTCGCTTTGAAGGTTTGATGGCGTCTGGTTCGTCGTTTTCTTCGACGGTATCCTCAGCAATCTGGCGATCATCTGGCTACGCCTCGATTGGGTTAAATTTATTTGATCCGATATTCAGTTTCAGATGATTCTTTGATTGCTTCCAGACTGTCCATAATCTTGAGGCAACCATTTCTGGTATCTTGATTTACAATATCCTCAAACGGTTTCTTCGTGTTAAATTCGTCGAAGAATTTGATGTCTCTGGAGACGTGGATTTTTCGATCCTTCGGACTCCATATTCTGTAGGCTTTTAACGTGTCAGAATATCCGACGAAAATGCCTTCTAGACCGCAAGCGTCGAATTTTCCTTTGTTAGGGGATTTATCTAGGATAAAAGCGTTGCAACCGAATGTTCGTATGTGTGCAATGTTCGGACGTCGTCCGGTCCATTTTTCGAAAGGGGTTTCGGAATTTAGACTCTTGGTGATGCAGCGATTTTTGATGTAGTTCGCTGTCGAGATAGCCTCGGCCCAAAAAGATGGCGGTAACCTAGACTGAATGATCATGCATCGCGCCGCTTCCACCAATGTCCGATTTTTGCGTTCGGCGGTCCCGTTTTGTTCGGGCGTGTGCGGCACTGTTAAACGGCGACGAATTCCGTGTTTCTTGAATAATGCGTCTAAAGTGGAGTTACAGTATTCCTTGCCGTTGTCTGACTGAACAGCCTTGATTTTTCGTCCGGTTTGCTTCTCGCAAACTTCATGAATTCCATGAACTTCTGAGGGACCTCGCTCTTGTTTCGCATAAAGTACACCTCGCACCAGCGGGTGTGATCATCTATAAAAGTGTCGAAATAACGCGCTCCGCCTTCTGATTCCGTCCGCACGGGCCCACATACATCCGTGTGCACTATGTCCAGCGTACCAGAGGACCTCAGACCTCCAGCTGGGAATGGAACGCTCGTTAGTTTTCCCACCGCGCATATCTTGCAGTTGATTTGGGTTGCATCGGTGTCTAGTTTCATGCCGGCGACAGCATGAGTTTTTGACATCGATTTAACGGCTTTTATGTGGAGATGTCCTAGCCGTTCGTGCCATATCCTCGTTTGCGATTGTACGTCCTCGCTCGCGATGCATGCTTGTCGGGCACCGTCCTGTATATAAAAAAGATTGTTTACACGTTTTACGATCATGTTCATCTTACCTTGGAGATTTCGAACAATCGCTTGATCCTTAGTGAATAAGACTTGGTGCTCATTGTCGACAATTTTAGCTACGGATAAAAGGTTCGTCCTCAAGTCCGGAACGTATAATGTGTCCGTGAGCTTTATATTTCTTTCGCCTTCGTTGATTGAAGCTGTGATTCTGACATCTCCCATCGCTTGGACTTTAGTGGTATCGTTATTTGCAAGCTTTAGCCCACTGGAGATATTCGTGGTGTTGATGAAGAGATCCTTATCGCTGCATAAGTGCGAGGTGCAGCTGCTGTCTAGGCACCACCCTTTCAATTTGTCCTGCTCGCTAGTCATTAATATCGTTTCCGTTGCGTGGCCTGCCTTCTGCTCCGAATTTCTTTTGGCGAAGCAATTGGTAGCTTTACGCCTGCTCTTTTTACAGTAGTTGCATCTTATTCGCTTATTCGTGGAAGACGACGTGTCTCTGTTGTTTTTCCCTGTTTTGTTCTTAAAGGCGTGTTGATTTTGATGCTTTACGAATAGGGCATTGAATGTGTGGTCGGATGATTTTTGTTTTCTAGCTTCGCTCTCCTCGATTATTTTTATTCTCAGTGTCTCTGCGTCCGGTAAATCATCGCGCGATTCCATTGCACATTGAAATGTATCATAATTATCTGGAAGGCTGTATAATATGATAATGGCGAGCATATCGCCATTAATTTCGACGTTCATTGATTGCAACTTGTCAACTGCGTCGAAAAGGTCGTTTAGATGGTCTTTCACATCTCCGCCTTCTGGCATTTTGCGCAACATAAGATTTTTCAAAAGAGTAGCCTTACATGCTGGTCCTTTGGATGCGTCGATTGACTCTAATTTGTCCCAGACATTTTTAGACGTCTCACAACCTTTAACTTGTTTAAGCTCGGACGGGTTTATAGACAAAATGAGATTGGACTTAGCTTTGCGGTCCTCGGTGACCCATGCATCGTATGCTGCTTGAGATGCCGCTCGCATGGTTGGATTGGCTGAGACGATGGGTTTTGGTTTCTCTCCGGAGACATAACTCCATGCGTCATTCTTAATTAATAGAGCTTCCGCTTGAATCTTCCATGTGTCGTAGTTGCTTTTGGACAAGAGCTCGAGACGAGTTGAATTTATGGA
Source organism: Formica selysi (assembly GCA_009859135.1). Classification (NCBI taxonomy): domain Eukaryota; kingdom Metazoa; phylum Arthropoda; class Insecta; order Hymenoptera; family Formicidae; genus Formica; species Formica selysi. Next base: position 166,855 of record WHNR01000078.1, on the reverse strand, counting down.
ATTGTATGCCATTTCGTTTTTCCACGCGTCTGAAATTGACTTGTACGATCGTTTTAATGTGTGTGGATCGACACTGATTTTTTTTTTTTACGACTTTCATTTTTTTCGGTTTACTTGCTGCCCTTGTAAAGGTCGCAACCATAAAAGTGTAATTTTATCTTGTTAAAAGCGTGGCGATACGTCGCCTGGGCCCATAACCTGTTAGAGCAGGTTATGTAATCGGGCAGCGTATTCGAGTAATATCACTATTTATTTCTGGATACAACAGAATGTTGGTGGATACAGACTGGATAATGATATATTGTGGTGATAATAAGATAAAACGAATTTGTGTGATTTTGTATGCCTGAACGTGGTTAACGGCAGTATTCTCTCGTGCGTTCAAGGCGGAAGTGAGTATTAACTGGCGGGAACCGGTAGGAAGTCCCTAGACCCTGCTTTACCGATATGTCGCTAAAGTCACCGGGTCGAATGCGACCAAAAAGGAGACAAAACTGAATGCCTAACAAAATTAAATAAAAGAAAGAAAAAATTTAATATCAAACTCGGCAGAAATCATTATTGGTATTGAATCTTTGCTCGAATAATAATATAAAGAATATTCTATCCCATTTTCCTTTTTGCTTGCTGGGAATCAAAACATAAGATTCTTAGACATTTTGTAGCATCATATTTGCAACAAATTTCAATTTTATTTGTCATACTTATAAATACTATTATAATTTCAGTATTGTATTCATAGTTATTTTCTCGCTCTTTATTTAATTTTATTTTAATTCAGTCATAACACAATGTATAAATAAATGAAGTATATACGATAACTATAAAAAATATCATACCTGTTACCACCTGACTGCGAATTTTCCAGACAGCACACGGATGTCCTTAGGATCTCCTAAGGATATCTTGCTTGGATATATCAGATATCCTAAGGATATCAGTTTGTAATCCTCGTACGTCTTTAGGATGTCCTAAGGAATAGCAAATGAGCGCCTTAGATAACATCTAGAAGTATCCTCAGGAAATTCTATTTCAAAGTCCTAAAGATGTTTGCAGGATGTCCATAGGCAATCTTGTAATACTTGGAACGTCTACAATACATCCTAAATTAGTCCAGGATATATCATTGAGGAGCTTTATATGCTATTTCCAGGATTCATTTAGGTTATATCCAGCATATTTTTTCAGGTTTATTTCAGGATGAATTAAAAGATTATTTACACGTTACATTTATACAAATTTTGTTTTATTAATTTTAATTTGATTTATTGCACACATATAATAAAAAATTGACTATTTCAAATATGTAGATATGTATGTATAAACAATTAAAAGGCCGTAGCCGGGTAAGCACGGCCAATCTGCCCCCGCAGGTATAGAGCTTAAATTTTTTTTGTAAGTTACTATCGATGGAACTTACAATTTCCTAAAATATTAGTCTCCCAACTACACGTGTTTAAGAGTAAAAAAATAATAATAATTTTTCGTAATTAAATTTTTTTCGTAAACGGTTTAATGAACCGCTTTAAAAAAAATATATGATGTGGGCACCAATGCAACACACGAAACAAAAAATTAGGGTCCATATTCGAGAATAACAACATTAAAAAAAAATATTTCAACTTTAAATTTTTTTTTCAATATCATAGGCGTTTGGTACAACTACCATCTTTTTTAAATAATATTTTTGAGCAATAAACAACAATATATATTTTTTTAAATCGATCAAACGGGTAGACGATAAATTAATTAAAGTAATTTTTATATTTTCTTTCTCATAAAAGATTTGATGGATCATTTTCGGAAAAAAATATCTTGTAGATACAATTAAAGCACATTAAAAAAAAAATTGAGATCAAAATTGGATAATAATAACAGTGTAAAAAAAATATTTTAGATTTCCATTTTTTTTTTTGACATCATAGACTGTTTCAACACATATACGTTTTTTTTTTCAAATATCTTTAGGTAGCAGTCTATAACATTGGCCAGCGCACGTGCTCAACTGGTTTATTATTTGATATACACGCGGACCGACATATATTGTGGCAGAAGGTTTAGTTTCTGGATCACATAATTCTGTTCTAAATATCTGAGGTGTATAATAACTGACACTGATTAAAATGTAGACTATAACATTTATTCCTTGCTTTGGTATAATATTTGATCGAGATTACAATAACGTGGCGCTCGGGGCCGTGCGTGACTCGCTACTACTGTTCGCACTTCCCGTCGGGCTAACGCGCACGCCCAAACCGGGCAGAGAGGGGGCCCACTTAGGCCCAGGACTGCACGTATCCCAGTCAGCACAGAAGTCCCTTGAATGTACATAGGACATCCGTAAGATTCAAAGTACGTCTATTAAATCTCATGTATATACATAGGATGTCCAGAAACATATATACGTGAATGAGATGTCCATAGTACATCTTATGTACACATAAATATGGATATACATAAAAGATTCAAAAACGCATATACGTAGGATATATGAAAACGGATATACGAATATTGAATATCTATAGTATATCTTATATACATGCGCAATGGATATACGTAGAAGGTCCAAAAACGTATATATGTAGGATATACAAAAAACGGATATACACATATTGGATGTCCGTAATATGTCTTATGAACATAGGAAATGGATATACATAGAAGATCCAAAAACGCATATACGTAGGATATACGAAAACAGATATACGAATATTGGATGTCCGTAATATGTCTTATGAACATAGGAAATGGATATACGTAGAAGATCCAAAAGCACATATACGTAGGATGTACGAAAACGGATATACGAATATTGAATATCTATAATACATCTTATGTACATGCAATGGATATACGTAGAAGGTCAAAAACGGATATACGTAGGATATACAAAAAACGAATATACACATATTGGATATCTATAGTACATCTAATATGCATACGCATTTGATATGTACAGTACTTCCAGAAACATATATACATAGGATATACGAAATCGGATTTACAAATAGTGGACATGCGTAATATGCCTTATGTACATACATATATGGATATACGTAGAAGCTCCAAAAACGTATATACGTAGGATATACGAAAACGGATATACGAATATTGGATGTCCGTAATATGTTTTATGAACATAGGAAATGGATATACGTAGAAGATCCAAAAACGCATATACGTATGATATACGAAAACGGATATACGAATATTGACTATCTATAGTACATCTTATGTACATGCGCAATGGATATACGTAGAAGGTTCAAAAACGTATATACGTAGGATATACAAAAAACGGATATATACATATTGGATGTCCGTAATATGTCTTATGAACATAGGAAATGGATATATGGTACATAGAAGCTCCAAAAACGTATATACGTAGGATATACGAAAAACGGATATATGCATATTGAATATCCACTGTACATCTAATATACATACGCATTTGATATGTGCAGTACTTCCAGAAACGTATAAAACATAGGATATACGAAATAGGATATACGTGTGAATTGTATGACCATATGAATTAAGAAATACGGTCGTGTCTCGCGCCAAGTTCACGCGGACGTATTATTCAGTGTAGCAGCGCCAAATTCTTTTGCATGAAATATTATTTTATTTAGATTGAATTGAATTTGATTTATTTTGATTAATTTAATTAAATTTAAATTCTCTTTTAAATTAATTTGTTTAGTTTGTTTTGTTTAGTTATAAAATTTTGTTATTTTAAGCGAAATATACATATTGACAATAAGCAAAAGCTATTATAATTATACTGTTACGTCCAGACTCAAATAAAGGAAGAGTCAGCGGGAGGTCGTAACCTACTTACCTCTAGACAAACGCTAAACGATGCGTCTCCTAGAGTCGAACGAACAGATCAGGGCCCGAGATAGGTCAACGACCGGAAGGGTCGCTCTTACTCTATCGAAAGGGCCGTTCGCTCGATGGTCCCTTTTCTGGTAAAGGAACTGAATCCCTATTACCCGGGACGGGACCTTGTGCGATTTCGTGCAACAGGAAGGAGGTCGGGTTAATAAACTGCTCGAATTTTAAAATCTAACTTTACATTTATTCAAAGAAATAAAATGAATAATTTTAAAAGGTACAATTTAATAATGAATCATCTGATTCATTTTTATATTCTGTTATTGTGACATAACTTGCTTAGGATCTAATATGTTTGCGTGTAAATGTGTGTGTGGATGAAATCTGTATTCTCGCGGGTGTTACAAAAATACGGAGGACATCAACCGGAATTAAGCGGGGAAACTAAAATTTAAATTCCGGTTGGAAATTTACAATAATATGTTTAGAAAAATTACATGAAATAAAAGTGTGAGTAGAATGATGAGGATAGAAAAATTATTAATTCGCGGACGCTCGAGCCAATAGTTTCCGGATCTTTTTATTTTCCCGGTTGCGGATGTGTTTCGCCCAGCACTTAGAGCGCTTTGCCGGGGGTGTTTCCACTAGGAAACACACGCAAGAGTTAACAGAGATATTGATATTTAGTTAAAAGAAACAGTTTGATAATGATAAAGAAAAATGGAGAAGTTCTTAAGAATCTCAATATAACTCTATATAATTATATATATATATATATATATATATATATATATATATATATATATATTTTGAGAAAGAAGTGAAATAGAACGATTCGGAGGGAATTGTTCTAGAAGTAGAGGGAGAAGATTTTCCTTCAGGGCCTGGCAGCTAAGTATGAATGCCAATCATGATATTACACCAGGATCCTGGCTAATCACGCCTAGGGACCCGTGAAAGGGGAAGGATTGCCTAAGTCTAACAATAAGCATGAATGCCAATCTTGACAGTGTTCAAGATCCTGGCTAATCAAGCTTACGGACTCGCAAGGGAGAGAGGATTGCACGAGTCTAACAATAAGGATGAATGCCAATCTTGACAGTGTTCAAGATCCTGGCTAATCAAGCTTACGGACTCGCAAGGGAGAGAGGATTCCACGAGTCTAACAATAAGGATGAATGCCAATCTTGACAGTGTTCAAGATCCTGGCTAATCAAGCTTACGGACTCGCAAGGGAGAGAGGATTGCACGAGTTTAACAATAAGGATGAATACCAATCTTGACAGTGTTCAAGATCCTGACTAATCAAGCTTACGGACTCGCAAGGGAGAGAGGATTGCACGAGTCTAACAATAAGAATGAATGCCAATCTTGACAGTGTTCAAGATCCTGGCTAATCAAGCTTACGGACTCGCAAGGGAGAGAGGATTGCACGAGTCTAACAATAAGGATGAATACCAATCTTGACAGTGTTCAAGATCCTGACTAATCAAGCTTACGGACTCGCAAGGGAGAGAGGATTGCACGAGTCTAACAATAAGGATGAATGCCAATCTTGACAGTGTTCAAGATCCTGGCTAATCAAGCTTACGGACTCGCAAGGGAGAGAGGATTCCACGAGTCTAACAATAAGGATGAATGCCAATCTTGACAGTGTTCAAGATCCTGGCTAATCAAGCTTACGGACTCGCAAGGGAGAGAGGATTGCACGAGTCTAACAATAAGGATGAATACCAATCTTGACAGTGTTCAAGATCCTGACTAATCAAGCTTACGGACTCGCAAGGGAGAGAGGATTGCACGAGTCTAACAATAAGGATGAATGCCAATCTTGACAGTGTTCAAGATCCTGGCTAATCACGCTTATGGACTCGCAAAGGAGAAGGTTCAAAGAAGAGGAAATATAAAATATTTAATAACCAGAATTTAATTTAATAATAATACTAATAAATGTTTGTGCTTGGATATTACTTGAAAATTTGAATTTAATAACAAACTGTTTCTTTTAAGAGGAAGAAAAAAAAATAAAGTAAGAGAAAGAATGAAATTCTTTGGTAGACTCACTATTTGTTGTGTGCGAAGGTGATGACTTTAAAAATTTCGCTGGATAAGCGAGGTAAGATCTATCTCTGGACTCGGCCGTGCGGAAGGAGTGGCTCGGAGATCGCTCGGTTCCGGCGGTGTTCGTTCGATCTCTCAAGGGCACACCACTTGTCACTTGCCCGCACGAATTTTGTAAATTTCAATAGCGTGAAACTCCTTGCACTACAACAATCGCAGTGAGAACTTGCGAGAATCGATGAACTTTTAAAGACTTAAATTATCAGCGCGGACTGATGGCAGACTCGATGCGACCGTTCGAGTCGAGAGCCGAAGATGAATTGAAAATTCTGAGGGAGGATTTCGCGTATATCGAATCTTGGCGTCTCTTCGCGTACCCTCTCCATTAGGCAAGCAATATTCTTTTTTAACGAATCAATCTTTAAAATGGTGCCCCTCTCATGAGTTGAGGGCGTCTCCCTTCCAAAAGAAGGTCCAAGAGTTTGCGCCTATTGGTGTAGGCTTTTGTTTTTAAAAATTAAGTCTCGCCCACTGGAGAGTCCGCCATGATCGGCCAAATTGACAGTTTTATTGTTCACTTGAGTTTTATCTTAAACAGATAACGCGCAAGGGTGGTCTAGCAGGCGAGCACGTAGTGTCGAATGTCGCGAGTTTCAGTCGTGGATCATAGTTACATCAATAAGATAACACTCTAGTTCTTAGAAGGGCCTTTATTCGAGACTCTTCTCGTAACGCTTTTTCACTAGAGGACTTCCAAGAAAAAATATTATTTGATATATTTATTAGTCTCTTGCATGCGCACTGTTTAGATTTCAAGCCTTCTCACGGTTCGAGTATCTTTTAATTGTTGTTTAAAATTCTTGGTCTTCTAGGGGACCTTTGTTCGAATATTTATCACGCATGGTTTAGGCTTTGAAATATTAGTCTCGCCTGCTAGATATTCCTTTAGTTTATTGTTTATAGTGCAAAGAGTTCTAGAGCGTAGGCGTTTAATATTACGTGAAAGAAAAGAATCGTGGAGTCCACCGGACGTAACACCCCCCACCTTAGACAAATGTTGGGGATGCAACATTTGCAACAAAAAATTTTCCTTGACGATTCTTTTCTTTCTGATTTACATATTTGGAGAGATCGCATTCAATTGCGGCAATTAAATGCGATCCTTTAATTCTTACAAAATATTAAAATCTTACAAGGCTAAAATATTAATTCTTCTCTTATTTTTAAGAAGAAGGAAAGAGAAGGCGACCTCCAAAACCCCTTCCTTCGTTCTTTCGTTCTCCTTGTACATAACAAAAAGGTTCTCTCCTTTTTTTCTTTTGACGGGGAGAAAGGTAATATACTTAGTGTCTAAATTATTTAGAAATATACTTAATATTATACTTAGAGATATACTTAGTAACATACTTAATATCTAAATTAATTAAAAATTTTTTTTTTTTTTTTTTTTTTTAGATTATAAGTGGAAAAGGAAAAATAAACTACTATTTTGTTTAGTAAACTGAGAAAAGTAAGATTAATATATATATATATATATATATATATATATATGTATGGATTTTTTTTTCCTTTTTTTTTGTTGTAGGGCCCATTTTCCTTCTGTTTAATGAATGAAAGGGGGAGAAAAAAAACTAAGAGTAAAAGATGGACGCGTTTCACTGGTCATCGCCTCAAGAGAGAACTCTAGAGAGAAGAGTTTTTTTTTCCTTTTTTTTTCATTCTTCTATCCAGCGGTTGGGGACGGCTGAACCCCATCCTTCGTCTAAATAGCTCTTGTCAGTGTGTGGGTATTCTTCGATACAGGCATTGCATTCATATGCGGGTCTGACCATCACTGTCAGTTCGTGGCAGAATGTACATTTGGTTTGGTTATCGGCTGAATTTCTGTGAACTAGGTTGTGCGATGGCACAAGAATATATGAAGATTTCAGTTCATCTGACATCCGGTCATAACATGAGTTGCAGATTTTAGAATTATTGGTCATATTTTGGTAAAGCTGATCTAATACTATGACACATCGAAGTTGCATGAAATATCCGTAAATTTCGGAGTGGTTTTGTAGTCTCGCTTCGTCAGTTTGCCCATGATATCCTTCTCTTCGTATTTCAAGGGCCCTCGAGAGGCGATGATACATTGACATTTTTCTGTAATCGGTGAATAACATTCATGCTATAAGATGGAAGGAAAATGGTTCTACGTTTTGTTATAGGGAATGCTTATAATGGAAATGGAAATAGAAATTATTTATATAATGCAATAATACTTAACAGTATTTATGTATATACTAATATAATAAGAAATAATCATATCAAATAATAATGTATGGTGAGTTAATATATAGATATGTAAAAGAAGAAAAGAAAAATAATATATATATATACTAAAATTTTTTTTCTTTTTTTTCTTTTTATTATTATTATTATTATTATTATTATTATTGCTATTGCTATTGCTGTTGCTGTTGCTGTTGCTGTTGCTGTTGCTGTTGCTGTTGCTGTTGCTGTTGCTGTTGCTGTTGCTGTTGCTGTTGCTGTTGCTGTTGCTGTTGCTGTTGCTGTTGCTGTTGCTGTTGCTGTTGCTGTTGCTGTTGCTGTTGCTGTTGCTGTTGCTGTTGCTGTTGCTGTTGCTGTTGCTGTTGCTGTTGCTGTTGCTGTTGCTGTTGCTGTTGCTGTTGCTGTTGCTGTTGCTGTTGCTGTTGCTATTGCTATTGCTATTGCTATTGCTATTGCTATTGCTATTACTATTATTATTATTATTATTATTATTATTATTATTATTATTATTATTATAATACGGCGGGAAACACGTGCCCTACAATCCGTGTGCTGCGTCGAGCGAGGCCCAATCGAATGAGTGCATCTTGAAAGTTGAAGACTGCTTCAAAATTCAGCGTTTTTACTTCCAATTTGACCAGGGCAGCCCCATCCCAGAGTTATGTTTATCCATCCTTTGCGATCTTCCGAAATGACGCGGCACATCTTCCTGGTCTCCTCAGGCCATGTTGGTGAAGGCATTAGTGGGCCTGTGTGAGCTAAACCGCAAGCAATTGCTTGCCACGGTAGCTCTTTGAATCTATCTTCTAGCTTATAAACCTCGTGTATTGGTCGATAAACTTTCCTACCAATATCTTTCAGAGAAATTTCAACTAGGTCTTTTGTTTTTTTGATTCTAGTTATTAATCCTCTTCGCCAGATTTTTTCGTCTTTTACAGCGACGGCTTTTCCCCATTTTATTTCGTGTGACTCATAAGGCGAGATGATGCGTCCTGCCATTTGAAAGTTAAGTTCTCCTTCAAATTTTTCCAGATTACTTTCGTTACGCCTGAGTCGCACCCAGAAAAGCAGCGGTGATTCCACATGCGTAATTAGGACCGGGAGGCGCTCTCGAAGCAGTTCTCTAGTGTTGATTGCTTTGATTTTCATTGTTTTTTTTCTACAAAGGAGTAGGTGTTCGTATGTTAATTTTAAGGTGTTGTTTCCCAGCATTTTATATAAACGAGAATTAATATAATTGCAACGCCGTATTTTGTGAATTATGTTTATAGTAACGTTATATAATGTATGTATAAGATATGTATGTAAAATATATTTTTTATATATATGTATATATATATGTGTTATATATCTATGGTTATATGTGATATCTATATAATATAATATGCTTTAATTATCATTTTTTTTTTTTTTTTTTTACACGGCGGGAAACACGTCCATTGATATTCTAGTCGTTAATTGAACGTGGCCCAATTGTAATAACATTTCCCGTAGGTTGTAGGTCCCTTCAAAATTTTCGCTTTGCACCGTTAGTTTGACGAGGGCGGCGCCTCTGCGAAGGGGATAGACAATGTTAATCCATCCTTTACGGTTTTCAGCGAGGATTCGACAAAGATCTTTTGTTTTATCCGGCCAGATGTTGAGGTGCCCAACTGATCCTGTGTGGGCTAGGCCGCAAGCAATGGCCTGCCAAGGCAATTTGCGGAAGCGATCGTCTAAGTAATATATGTCGTGTACGGGGCGCCAGGTTGTACGTCCAAAATCCCCTAAACATATTTTTACCATATTTGTGGCCTTATTAAATTTCTCGATCCATCCTCTCCGCCAGCGGTTGTTTTCTTTTATTACGACGTCTTCATCTTCCTTTATGTCTTGGGGCCAGTAATGCAAGTATTTAGCTTTTCGCGACATGTGAAAATCGAGATCCTCTTGCAGTTCTTCCAAGTCCTTCTCGCTATTCTTGAGTTGTACCCAGAACAGCAACGGTGATAACACTCGTATAATTGTTACCTCCAAGCGTGAGCGAGTCAAGTGGCTTGTACTGATAGCCTTAATCTCCATGTTATTATGTTCTAAAAAGAGCGGAATTCTGTTTTAATTCACGGTTTTATGTTTGACATTAGTTGAGAAAAGGAACGGAGCAGGAAAGAACAATAACGGGAGTTTCGGTATATATATATATATATATATATATATATATATATATATATATATATATATATATATATATTATATATATATTTATTTTTTTTATTTTTTTTTTATTTATTTATTTTTTTTTTTCCATTATTCTCGGAGTTGCAACGTATAGTTTGAGTTTTGCTTGGTAGGAAGAGAAGGATAGACGTAGTCATGCTCTTTTTTAACTTCTGTATAAATGACCTGCTCAGGTTCATTTTTCTGAGGGTCGGGGCTCGGGGTTGTGGGTTCTTTAACGAGAGGCACCTGCCTTAAGTGCAGTAACAGCTGAGTGAGAGAATCCCATATGGCTCCTATTAAATATATGGACCAGCCATACACTGTGTGTAGAGCGTAGCCGTGTACTATTGTGTCCAATACTAGTTTAAAAATTCTTACACCCAGGTAAATTCCCATTATTCCAGCGCTAATATTTCCAAAAATTAAAAATTTATCCCAAAATTTCTGCCATGTAGAGATTGCAATTTTTTCCACAACGCTTTTGTCTAACAAATTAGAAATGGAGCCGCCTTGTATGGACGCGGATCTTCCCATTACTCCTCTCGCTATACTATTAAGCACCGCGGGTCGTTCAGCTGGAAACATTATGTGATCTCTCAGGTCTTCAAGATCATTTTCGGTATATATTCCGCTTATGGCGAGTGCTCCTGGGCTTGTATATTTCCAAGTAGGTTTAGTTAAAGGTTTTATAATTGTTGGTGGCATAGTGTCAATTGGTCTAGGCGTGAGTTTATACCAAGAATCTCCTAAGAGATACATGGCAGGAGCGAATGCGTTACATGCAGTTTGTATTCCTTGGCGCAACAAAATATGAGTCTGAGGTGTTAAAAAAAATGTTTGATTTCCGCGCAATACTGGTAATTGATCATAGCATTCATTCGTTCGAGCTAGTCTTACTTCGACCGGTACACATTTTACTATGTGAATCACTTCTCCCGCCAATAATGCCATGTAGCCGGGACCTTTCATTAAATGGTATGCAAAAATATCAGGTGATTGAGTAGCTATAGCCAGCGTGTTTTGCAGCAATTGTTGCTCAAGATTACATTGTTGTAGCAAAATATCCCGGTATAATTGGTTTATTTGTGTGCGGATATGTTTCTCGACATACAGGGTGATTCAAAACAACCTTCTGTCCTTACAATGTCATATACTTGACTCAATTTTAAGACGATTTTTCCTTTGCCAAAATTTTTTCCGAGGCTTAGTTTTCAAATTATAAGCCAAAATAGTTAACGAATTACGGGCCGCGTACGCGAGGCAGGCAGGGGCGGCGCAACTCACCGTCCGATGCTGGTGATTACATGAAGCGCTCGCTGCGATCAACTGTTTGCTACATGCGATGGTATAAAAGAGAAAGACAGAGAGAGAGAGAGAGAGCGTGTGTGCGATCAGCTGTTTGCTACACGCGATGGGTGTAAGAGAAAGAGAGAGAGAGAGAATGTGTATGTGTGTGTATACGCGTATACGTTCTCTCTCACACATACACCCCATCGCATGTAGCAAACAGTTGATCGCAGCGAGCGCTTCACGTAATCATCAGCATCGGACGGTGAGTTGCGCCGCCCCTGCCTGCCTCGCGTACGCGGCCCGTAATTCGTTAACTATTTTGGCTTATAATTTGAAAACTAAGCCTTGGAAAAAATTTTGGCAAAGGAAAAATCGTCTTAGAATTGAGTCAAGTATATGACATTGTAAGGACAGAAGGTTGTTTTGAATCACCCTGTATACGAATTTAGAATTCATATATGTAAAAATGTCGAAGTTTGTAACACGGGTTGATTTTTTAAAAATAGCAATGCCGGGTGTGGTCTCGAAAATAATTAATTTTGGATGTTCCGTACGCGTAAGCGTATACCCACAAGTTATATATTTTCCTTTGCTAGTTAAAGCGAACAGGGTATTCTGTGTGGTCAGTGAATAAACTACTTGAGCTTGTTGATTTATACTGTCAATGATTTTGTCGGCATATCCTTCATATAATATCCCGTAATTGGAAAATTTACAAGAATCCGCAGGTACGGGATCCCAGAAGGTATCCCCTCCCTCTATGTCAGAGCAATGAGTGGCGCTGAGTTCGCAGGCTACGCCTGATCTAAGTTGCACCTTATTGGTGTTTATTCGCACATCAGCTACATAATCTTGCAACGTTATTTTGACACTGCCTAATACGATAACCTCAGCTCATGTTCCATACGGATCGGAATAAACGCTTCCGGAACATACTCCATCGTTATCTAAACGACCAGCTAATATTACAGGTCGAGTTGTGGTTTGATTAGGTTTGAGTCCAGTTATATATGTGTCAGATAATTGAAAAGTACCATAAGTGTGCATGCGTTGACATGCTTCCCGAGATACTTCTTGTACATATGCATATTTTCCATTGAATACATCCATGGTGTGCGAAAACATCCCACATTTTTTAATTAAACGGTCGATCTCGACTTTGCATTGTATTATTTTTACTGATTCGAATTCATTGATTTGCAATAGCTGCATATAAATTCTACTGGAATTTACATGTTGTTGAGGGATATCGCACTCTTCTATGGTTAATAATGATAATGTTGTAAGATTAGCGGATGCCGAGCCACAGTCATATCCTATTATCCCATATGCTGATGGTAAGCCCGCTAATAAGATCATTATAACTATTCTTCTGGTTTCTCGATCCATCTGAAATTTTTAGTTCCGAATATTATTTGGATAGGTATATATATATTTTTTGTTGTTTTTTTTTGTTTTTGTGTGGTTTTTTTTTTCACACAAAAATTATTTATTTTTATTTGCTGTCAGTTGTTCATTAATTGTTTTAATATGGGAGATTCGCAATCGATTGGGATGTACGACTCGACGATTTTTCTTTATTCTAATTTTTACATTGTTTTTGTTTAGTATTTCCAGTATTTCATGAGGCCCTGTGTAATGATCTCCGAATTTGCCTGGTTTCGGCCCTTTTAATAGAAACACATGATCCCCAGGCTTGAAATTCTGAGGGTTGACCTTTTTGTCGTAATGCTCTTTTGACCTGCATTTTGCTTCTATAACGTTTTTACGAGCGTTCCCTTGAATGGCATGGAGTTGTGTTACAAGACTTATTAAATATTCATCGTAATTTGCCATTTTATCTTCCGGAGCTAAAAGCTCATTCGAAGGAATTCTAGCTATTTTTCCGAAAACTAATTCGTACGGTGTATGTTTTGTTGCTTCATGGACATTAGTGTTATAATTAAACATTGCGAGGCTGATCCATCGATCCCACTGTTTTTGTTCGTTCGCATATTGTTTTAAATATTCTCCTAATGCGTGATGTGATCTTTCTAAAGATCCATTTAATTGCGGATGGAAGGCTGTAGTGCGAAATTTACGAATTTTAAATATTTTAGCGAGTTTTTTCATTAAATCGCTAATGAAATTTCTTCCCTGATCTGTTAATATTGCCTTTGGTGATCCGAACACACAAATAAAACGGTCCACGAAAGCTTCTGCGATTGTTTCGGAGGTTTGATTTTGCAACGGTATTCCCATGCAAAATTTAGTTAACTGATCTTGTAGTGTTAAGATGTATTCATTCCCTCTCTCTGTTTTAGGCAATGGGCCTACAATGTCCATGGCTACTTTATCAAAAGATGATCCAGGTGTGTCTGTAATTATCATAGGCTGTTTGGTCTTAACTCGAACGAGTTTTTTCAATTGACACTGCAAACATTGTTGTATATATTTTTGAACATCAGATTTTAAATTTTCCCAATAATAATTATGTTTTATTCTGTTATATGTTTTTGAAACCCCACGATGTCCGCCGGTCGGTAAACAGTGCGTTTCGCCGATTATAATGGATCGTAAATCTTTTGGCGGATACTTAATTTGTCCATGGCAAACAATTATTTTGGTTGTAGTGTCCATGAATATTAATTGTAATTGTGATTTAATATTACTCTAGGGAACGTTGTTAATAAATTCGGTTTTTGCTATACTGATTGTTTCTAGTTTCAAGTTCTCTATTATGTGTTGTAAATCCTTTAAAGTTTTTATGATGTGGTTGAGTGTTACCGTAGGGCCCTCCCGTTGAGCTTCACTAATGGGTAAGGCCATGTGATAATGACTTTTATATTTTATGGCTTTAGCTTCGCCTAAGACAAGAGATCCTAGGCTCGGGAGTTCGTTTCGTTCGAATAGTTTCCGCGAGCCAGAATCTAATGGTTTTCCTTGTGTATCGACAAAATATGCCACGTTGTCTTTTCGTAAAAATAAAAGTTCGCGGGAATCTATAATGTTGCTTTTAATTAATCTATTTTTGATGATTGTATGTTTTATTTTTCTTGCTTTTAAATTCTGGTTAATAATGTTTTCCTCGTCTTCTTCCTCATCTTCCTTTTTACTATCGGGATTTTTGTCTGGCGGATCGTTTCTATCTTCAATTTCCTCAATTTCTTCCTCATTACTATGTAATTCATTAAATATTTTATTTTGTTCAATATTTTGTTTTACTGTCTGACTTCTTGTTTGAATTCTATTTTGTGCAGGGTAATTATGAATTAAAGCCCTTTCAGTAATCGGTGAATAGTCTGGTTCATTTAATTCTGCAGGTGTAAACGGAAAGGTATCCGTAGTATTGTCAAATAAATAATTTTCCGATGTTATTTCTTCTGTTTCTTCGTTATCCGAAAGATATAAATGGAAATCATCGTTTTCTTCTTCTTCTTCTTCATTATCAGATTTTTCTAATAATTCGGCAATTAATTGTGCATCATCAGGGTTGTTTGGATTTAGCAATTTTCGATCTTTTATTATTTTGCAATCAATTTCCTCCAGGTTTATAGGGTTTCTCGACAAAGCGTCTGCATTTACATTAGTTTTGCCGGCTTTGTATATTACATCGTAATCGTATTCTGATAATTTTAATCTCCAACGGAGTATTCGCATATTAGCATCTTGCGCGTTTTTGAACCACATTAATGGTTTATGATCTGTGACAAGTGTAAATCTTCTTCCATATAAATACGGTCGAAAATGTTTGACGCAATAAATTATGGCCAATGCTTCCTTTTCGTATGTGTCGTATTTCAATTCATTGTCTGTGAGGGTTCTAGAGGCGTAAGCGATCGGTCGGTCTTTGTTTATCTCGCCTTGGGAAAGTATTCCTCCTACGGCTATTCCGGAAGCATCGGTGGTTAAAATGAATGATTTAGAAAAATCAGGATATTGCAATACTGGTTCTTCACATAATTTCTGCTTTAAAATTTCGAATGATTCTTCTTGTTCAGATGTCCACTCAAAACGAGTATCGTTCTTTAATAAATTCGTTAGTGGTTTTGCTAATTTAGAGAAATTTGATATGAATCGTCGATAATATCCGGCAAGGCCTAAAAACTGTTTAATATTTTTCGGTGTTTTTGGTCTTGGAAAATGTCGTACTGCTTCCAATTTCTTTGGATCTGGTTTTACTCCGTCTCTGCCGATTACATGCCCTAGATATGTTACTTCGGTTTTTAAGAATTCACATTTATCAGGTTGTAATTTTAAATTAGCTGTACGAAGTCGCTCTATTAATGCGTTATATTTTCGTTCATGTTCTTCCAAGGAAGTAGCATAAATAACAATGTCATCCATGTAAACAAATAATTCCTCGCCTTGTAATCCCGTTAGTACTAAGTCCATTAAGCGTTGAAAGGTTGCAGGCGCGTTTTTTAATCCGAAGGGCATTCGGTCGAATTCGTAATGTCCGAATGGAGTAGTAAAAGCTGTTTTATGACTATCGGCAGGATCCATTTTTATTTGGTGAAATCCGGACGCAAGATCACATACTGAGAAATATTGCGCTCCTCCTAATTGATCTAATATGTCAATAATATTTGGCAAAGGATTAGCATCTCCGATAGTTTTATCGTTTAAAGCGCGGAAATCGAGGACCATTCTCCAACGTTTATTTCCCTTTGAATCTTCTTTCTTTGGCACAATCCATATAGGCGTATTGTATGGTGACTGCGAATGTTTTACTATATCTCCTTCTAGGAGTTCCTCTACCTGCTTATTTATCTCTTCCTTATGTATTTGCGGAAATCTGTATTGACGAGTATTAATTGGATGGTCATCTGTAGTTGGTATTTGATGTTGTATTACATGAGTCGCAGTTAATTTTTCTCCAGGAATATGAAATCTTTTTATTCAAGTGTTCTAATCGCAATAAATCTATAATTTGTGTAAATCTATCTTCTTTCGGTTCTTCGGATATTATTAAACAATTATGCAGATCAGAAATTGCGATATTATTTTGTTGCTCCTTTTTATTTTTCGATTTACGTTTTCGCATAAATTTATCTATAATTTCTTGAGATTTATGCAATGAAGCAGTTGAAATTTTCGAAGACGGTTTGTTTTTACATTTGATATTTCGATTATTTTCAATACCTAAATCTTTAATATTTAATTTATATTTTTGTGCCTTTTCAAGAAGGTCTCTTATTGTGACATGAGAGGATTTTCTATTATTATCATTATTTTCCAATGATAATCCAATTCTTGTAAACTTAATATCCATTAAGGTATAAAAATTTTTCCCTTCTTCGGGATTATATTGTGTCAAATTGCGTAATGAGGTTTGGTAATTTCCCTCCTCGCAATCGACGGAGCTAGAGTTTTCTGTCGAGGTTTGGAAACTTCCCTCCGAAATTCTAGAATTAATTTTTTCTGGAGAGGTTTGGTAACTTCCCCCTCCAATGGTTGGATTATTAAGTTTTTCAGAAGAGGTTTGGTCATTTCCCTCCTCACAATTAATGGAGCTAGAATTTTCTGTCGAGGTTTGGAAACTTCCCTCCGAAATTCTAGAATTAATTTTTTCTGGAGAGGTTTGGTAACTTCCCCCTCCAATGGTTGGATTATTAAGTTTTTCAGAAGAGGTTTGGTAATTTCCCTCCTCACAATTAATGGAGCTAGAATTTTCTGTCGAGGTTTGGAAACTTCCCTCCGAAATTAATTTTTTCTGGAGAAGTTTGGTAACTTCCTTCTCCATGGGTTTTAGAATTATTTAAATTTTTATTTGGATTGGTTTTAATTTTCCTCTCGTTTTTATTCTTTATTTTGTCTTTATTCATATTTTTATTCTCAATTTTATGTTCTTGATTAAATATTTCGTCTTCGTTCTCGTAATTAATTTTTTCCATAGTAATATTTTGATAATCTTTATTTTTATTTTCGGTTTCCTTATGGATGAGGTCGTAATCACGTTCGTGATAATTTTTGATTTCGTCTTCATTTTTGATATTGACGTTGATTTTAGCCATTTCCTGTGCTTTTGATGTTTTCTGTCGGTTATTAAATGGCTCGATGTTCGATTCATAATCCTCGAGTAATTTATTTAATGGTTTCAAATGTAAAGTTGGTACTCGAATTTCCATTTCCTCATCTAAGGTGCTTATAACGTTTAGATAAGCCTTTCCGGAAACGTTTTCCACTATAGTATCTCCCAAATAAATTCCATGCTCTAGTTTTAATCTTGGTATATATCCCGTTTTTACTTCGGGGTTTCCTATTCTTACGTAGAATAGTGATTCCGACCTTGGAGATACTGTAATGGTTTCTGGAGAGAAGAAGGGTATGTTTATTCCGGAGACATCCAATTGTCCTTGCGCGTAATCTATTTTTGAAGATGTTTGCTTAAAGAAGTCATTTCCTAATATACCAGATTGCGGAATCGGAAAGTCGTGAGATACTATATGGAAAGATACGGGTATTTTAAAAAGATTTAATGTGGTTTCCCCAAGAGTATACACTGGGTAATTATTTATCCCGTTTAATTTTAGTATATTTGTATAATTGATTTTTATATCCTCAGGTATAAGATGTTCTTTAATTATATTCGGACCAGATCCCGTATCTAACATGAAAGTTATTTGAGTGGTTATTTCATTGATTTTTACCCGAACAGTAGGCACGCGACTATGTTTGTCGAGATTTACTGTTACGGGACGTATATCTATTGTTTCACACTCTACTTGACTTCTCGAGACGCAGGCGGGTGTGCTGTCGGCTCGGCCCCCCGTTGCACACCCGATGTCGAAGGACCCGTATAGTTTCCCTGGTTAGTGTCTTTGCGTTTATTATTGCTATTGATACGCAACTGACAATTTTCAAGAAGATGACCGTTTTCTTTGCAGTATCGGCAAAATGATATATTCTGTGAATTTAATTGTTGATTTGTCTTTAGACGACATTCTTTAGCGGCATGCCCGAATCTGTCGCAAAGCTGGCATGTAACTCTCGGTTTATTCTCGGAATTTCGCTCTTCGTTTTGCTTCTTCCAGCAATTTCTAGCTGAGTGTCCCGTTTTATCGCACCATTGACATGTTACAGTGGTTTTATTATTTACATCGACATTATTGCTTTGTCGACACGTTTTTGCGCTATGGCCAGATTTTGAGCATATTTGACAAGCGATACTTTTTTCCTGTACCACATTTATTGTCTGCCGAGATTGAGGATCACGGAAACGGCACTTATCGGCGCTATGACCGCGTTTTTTACAAATTTGGCATATTAGAATATCCGTTCCTAGCCCTGTTTTATTATAAATCTGCGAGGGAAGCTGTGTAAGCTTTCTGCAATTACTTGCTGCGTGACCTTCCTTTAAACAGATTTGACACGTTTCTCGCATCCGATTGATGGTTTGCGCCGTATTTTTGCCTGAGTCGGCTCTCTCTTCCCCTCGTAAATCTGTCATTGTTCGAAGCTCTCTTACTATCTTTAAAGCATCGGTAACCGTATTCTGTACATCCAAATTCCTCGCAATCCTTTGTTCGATTTCGGGTTTTAATCCCCTTATAAAACATTTACACATATCTTTTTCTAATGATGCTTTAATTCGTTGATCGGGCAAGGCGTTTCCGGGTCCCTTATAACCCTCCAAAATTTGCTTTCCGAGCATTTTAACTCGATTTGCATAAGTGATTACATCCTCTCCATTTTTCTGATAGATGCAGCCTAATTCCCCTTGTAATTGGTAAACATTTTTAGAGGATCCATAGACTTGTTTTAAATAAGACGTTAATTCAGATACATTATTAAAATTTCTGTCTTGTATGGTTCGACGTGCCTCACCAACGATTCTAGTTCTTATTATTTTAGTGAATTGCGATTCAGCCTCTCCCGGTAACATAGATTTAGCTTCTTCGCATCCTTCAATAAAATAGTTTAATGGAATATTGTTCCCATCAAAGAAGAGAACGGCTTCAACCGCGTATTTTAAGGTTGCAAACGGGTTATTGGCCATTATTTCAGATTCGTCTGAATCGCTTTCTAGGCTTTCAACGGTAATATTATCTAACGCGTTAACTTGTTTAATAATAGTAACGTCTTGAGAATCACCGGAATCTGGCTCGGGCGTATCAGCGGTCTCGCCAATTAAAGTTTTTTCTAAGGTTTCGTTTAAATCAAAATTAATTTGTCTGCCGGTTGATTTAGAAGATAATGTCGGTGTAGATGTGTGTATTGTATTTGGTTCGGATTTGGATTTAGATTTCAATTTATTTCCTTCTAGAGCGAGTTTATAAAGTTTTCCTACTTCGTCTTTATCGCTTCCTCCTCTAGTACTTCGACTCATTCCCGTTTTTGGAAATCGCACATTACAATCCC
The DNA here is from genome assembly GCA_009859135.1 of Formica selysi. Taxonomy (NCBI): domain Eukaryota; kingdom Metazoa; phylum Arthropoda; class Insecta; order Hymenoptera; family Formicidae; genus Formica; species Formica selysi. Next base: position 146,848 of record WHNR01000078.1, on the reverse strand, counting down.
GGACGAGCCCCCAAAATTACTTATGTTACGTCCACACTCAAATAAAGGAAGAGTCAGCGGGAGGGCGTAACCTACTTACCTCTAGACAAACGCTAGACGATGCGTCTCCTAGAGTCGAACGAACAGATCAGGGCCCGAGATAGGTCAACGACCGGAAGGGTCGCTCTTACTCTATCGAAAGGGCCGTTCGCTCGATGGTCCCTTTTCTGGTAAAGGAACTGAATCCCTATTACCCGGGACGGGACCTTGTGCGATTTCGTGCAACAGGAAGGAGGTCGGGTTAATAAACTGCTCGAATTTTAAAATCTAACTTTACATTTATTCAAAGAAATAAAATGAATAATTTTAAAAGGTACAATTTAATAATGAATCATCTAATTCATTTTTATATTCTGTTATTGTGACATAACTTGCTTAGGATCTAATATGTTTGCGTGTAAATGTGTGTGTGGATGAAATCTGTGTTCTCGCGGGTGTTACAAAAATACGGAGGACATCAACCGGAATTAAGCGGGGAAACTAAAATTTAAATTCCGGTTGGAAATTTACAATAATATGTTTAGAAAAATTACATGAAATAAAAGTGTGAGTAGAATGATGAGGATAGAAAAATTATTAATTCGCGGACGCTCGAGCCAATAGTTTCCGGATCTTTTTATTTTCCCGGTTGCGGATGTGTTTCGCCCAGCACTTAGAGCGCTTTGCCGGGGGTGTTTCCACTAGGAAACACACGCAAGAGTTAACAGAGATATTGATATTTAGTTAAAAGAAACAGTTTGATAATGATAAAGAAAAATGGAGAAGTTCTTAAGAATCTCAATATAACTCTATATAATTATATATATATATATATATATATATATATATATATATATATATATATTTTTGAGAAAGAAGTGAAATAGAACGATTCGGAGGGAATTGTTCTAGAAGTAGAGGGAGAAGATTTTCCTTCAGGGCCTGGCAGCTAAGTATGAATGCTAATCATGATATTACACCAGGATCCTGGCTAATCACGCCTAGGGACCCGTGAAAGGGGAAGGATTGCCTAAGTCTAACAATAAGCATGAATGCCAATCTTGACAGTGTTCAAGATCCTGGCTAATCAAGCTTACGGACTCGCAAGGGAGAGAGGATTGCACGAGTCTAACAATAAGGATGAATGCCAATCTTGACAGTGTTCAAGATCCTGGCTAATCAAGCTTACGGACTCGCAAGGGAGAGAGGATTCCACGAGTCTAACAATAAGGATGAATGCCAATCTTGACAGTGTTCAAGATCCTGGCTAATCAAGCTTACGGACTCGCAAGGGAGAGAGGATTGCACGAGTCTAACAATAAGGATGAATACCAATCTTGACAGTGTTCAAGATCCTGACTAATCAAGCTTACGGACTCGCAAGGGAGAGAGGATTGCACGAGTCTAACAATAAGGATGAATGCCAATCTTGACAGTGTTCAAGATCCTGGCTAATCACGCTTATGGACTCGCAAAGGAGAAGGTTCAAAGAAGAGGAAATATAAAATATTTAATAACCAGAATTTAATTTAATAATAATACTAATAAATGTTTGTGCTTGGATATTACTTGAAAATTTGAATTTATTAACAAACTGTTTCTTTTAAGAGGAAAAAAAAAAATAAAGTAAGAGAAAGAATGAAATTCTTTGGTAGACTCACTATTTGTTGTGTGCGAAGGTGATGACTTTAAAAATTTCGCTGGATAAGCGAGGTAAGATCTATCTCTGGACTCGGCCGTGCGGAAGGAGTGGCTCGGAGATCGCTCGGTTCCGGCGGTGTTCGTTCGATCCCTTAAGGGCACACCACTTGTCACTTGCCCGCACGAATTTTGTAAATTTCAATAGCGTGAAACTCCTTGCACTACAACAATCGCAGTGAGAACTTGCGAGAATCGATGAACTTTTAAAGACTTAAATTATCAGCGCGGACTGATGGCAGACTCGATGCGACCGTTCGAGTCGAGAGCCGAAGATGAATTGAAAATTCTGAGGGAGGATTTCGCGTAAATCGAATCTTGGCGTCTCTTCGCGTACCCTCTCCATTAGGCAAGCAATATTCTTTTTTAACGAATCAATCTTTAAAATGGTGCCCCTCTCATGAGTTGAGGGCATCTCCCTTCCAAAAGAAGGTCCAAGAGTTTGCGCCTATTGGTGTAGGCTTTTATTTTTAAAAATTAAGTCTCGCCCACTGGAGAGTCCGCCATGATCGGCCAAGTTGACAGTTTTATTGTTCACTTGAGTTTTATCTTAAACAGATAACGCGCAAGGGTGGTCTAGCAGGCGAGCACGTAGTGTCGAATGTCGCGAGTTTCAGTCGTGGATCATAGTTACATCAATAAGATAACACTCTAGTTCTTAGAAGGGCCTTTATTCGAGACTCTTCTCGTAACGCTTTTTCACTAGAGGACTTCCAAGAAAAAATATTATTTGATATATTTATTAGTCTCTTGCATGCGCACTGTTTAGATTTCAAGCCTTCTCACGGTTCGAGTATCTTTTAATTGTTGTTTAAAATTCTTGGTCTTCTAGGGGACCTTTGTTCGAATATTTATCACGCATGGTTTAGGCTTTGAAATATTAGTCTCGCCTGCTAGATATTCCTTTAGTTTATTGTTTATAGTGCAAAGAGTTCTAGAGCGTAGGCGTTTAATATTACGTGAAAGAAAAGAATCGTGGAGTCCACCGAACGTAACAATACATTTTTTGTAAATATTAAAAAGTAATTATACACTGAATAGTACTGCGAGCTATGCGCTTTAACGCTAATAAATATTATTCTTTTAATTTTAGCGCCATAAAAATCGTAAACCAATTACGATGCATATCTCTACTAATGGTGGAGTTGGTCGCGCTGCGTGGCTGTGTTGCCAGAAACGAATCCCGGCTCACACGCACACATAGACATAGTATAGACCGAGCGTTTGTCTTTATTTAAGGAGTGGGGGTAAAGATGCACGTAGAAAAGGACATACTCTGTTTCGTGCCCCATGCGTTCTCTCTCGCTCGCACATAGCATAGCGCTCTCTTTCGTCATGCTACGTGCGAGCGAGAGAGAACGCAAGGGGCACGAAACAGAGTATGTCCTTTTCTACGTGCACCTCGGCTCCCACTCCTCAACACTCGATCTAGATATACTATGTCTATGCACGCACATAATCAGAGAACCCCGTACATGTACTGCGCAGAACGCTCTGCGCTCTGCTTCTCTGATTGGGTGCGTGTGAGCCGGGATCCGTTTCTGACAACACAGCCTGCGTGAGAGTTGTGAGTCACTGGGAGGCAGTTTTCACTTGTTTTCACTTCTCTCCTTGGCTCGGGTTCTTCGTCTCATCTCACGTACGTCTTCACGTAACACGCCACGCTTTGAAAAACCACTTGTACGACGTTTTAATTTGTCTAAAATATAATTGTGCATTGTGTGAAAACAACTATTTCGTGGAACAGTAGCAGGCAGTATACAGTTTCATTTAAATTAAGTAAGTCCCGTACTACGTCCTATATTATTTCATTTATAGGTTGGCTTATAGTTTCGTTTGTAAATTAAGCATTGTTACAACATAATACTTTTTCTTCATGTTAATTTCTTAATCTAATAATATGTTAGTCTAAGGCCCTGCGCACAATAGAGGAAATATTAGAAAGAATAAAATATTAAATATCAGGAGGAGCAATTTGGAATTATTTACTTCAACAAGGAAACGGATTATTATTTCTAATTTTTTTTTTATTTATTATGCGTTAATCCATTCCATTCCTTGTTTGAAGTAAAATAATTCCAAATTGCTTCCTGATATTAATATTTTATTCCTATTCCTAATATTTTCATTAATGTGCCATTAAAATACTACAGTTTCATTGAATAGCAAAGAAAAAATAGAAATTGTCAAAAAAATTGTGTGAAAACAACATTTCTGAACAGTAGCAGGCAGTATACAGTTTCATTTAAATTAAGGTAAGTCCCGTACTACGTCCTATATTATTTATAGTTGCATAGTTCGTTGTAAATTAAGCATTTTACAATAATATTTTCTATGTTAATTTTATTAATATGTATCTAAGGCCTGCGACAATAAAATATTAGAATAAGAATAAATATTAATATCAAGGAGCAATTTGGAATTTTTTACTTCAAAAGGAACGGATTAATTATTTCTAATTTTTTTTTTTATTTCATTATGCGTTAATCCATTCCATTCCCTTGTTTGAAGTAAAATAATTCCAAATTGCTCCTCCTGATATTTAATTTTTATTCCTATTCCTATATTTTCTCTATTGTGCGCAGGGCCTAATACCATTAATTAATTTAATTAATACAAAGAAAAATTATTAGAAGCAACAGGTTTCAAAACAATTTCCAGCTAAGTATATGATTCACCGCGTAGTCAAACTTAAAACGTTTGAAAAGCACATGTAATTTATTTCTTAAATTCCAATTTAGTAAATTTGTTAATATGAAATGCATAATAATGAGATGTACACTTAACACTATACATATAAGTGAAAATCTATATTGCTTATTTATAATTTATAAATATAAGTATAAGTTCAAACGTATTCAAACAATTTACTATATAAAGTTTTCATTCCCCTTCTAATATTGTTCGTTTCAGCTATCCTATAAAGTTTCTATAAACAAACATGAATCGTTTTATATTTTAGGATACTATGTTCAACCTCATTATATTCGGATCGATACACCTTTTTACTACAGTTTTCATCTATTAATTTCGGACTTTGTGTCTCTCTGAAGGTAATTCAAAATGCCAAATAAAAAAAGTCACAGAGAAAAATTGTGTCGGAAAGTTAATGAAAGACTCAGTCTGTCATTAGCAACGATTAGCGAAACAAATCAATTAGCAAATCATGAAATAATCTCAGATCAATATTATAATCAGAAGTGTGGAAAAATATATAAGAGTAGTGTTGATAATGAAATTGTTATTGATAAAAATGATAATAGTCATTTTCCAAATAACAATAACATTTTATTAAATAGTCAAGGCAATAATTTGGAACAGATTATTCATCTCTTAGTGATCTACAGCAACGTAATGACACCAGTATCTCACTTCCGTTATTTGCAAAGCCTAGGGAATCTTTGTCCACAAAATTAGGAAAATGGTCCATTGACAAAAATATTAGTCTAACTGCATTTAAACAGTTATTAGATATACTACGTGAAGAACCATCGTTAACTAATATCTTACCAGCTGATCCACGTACAATTTTAAGAACACCGCGCAAATCTAATTCTTTAAATAATTCATTTCATTATTTTGGTATACACAAGTCACTAAATTTTTTAAGTTTGAAACATAATATAATTGTTGATCAAAACACAGAATTTTTTCTTGCAGTTAACATTGATGGGCTGCCTTTAACAAAAAGCACATCAAGTTCCTTTTGGCCAATTTTGGGTACAGTTAAATCAATTAAAAATCTGAAAAATCAAGTATTTATAATAGCTTTATATTATGGAAGTGAAAAACCTAAAGCCAGTGAATTTTTAAAGAAATTTGTAGAAGAATGTATAGAATTATCAAATGGAATAATGATACAATCTGTTTTATGTAAATTCAAAATTTCAATGTTAATTTGTGATACCCCAGCCAAATCTCTTATTTTATCTGTTAAAAGCCATTCAGGTTATTTTTCATGTACGAAGTGTGATCAGGAAGGGGACATGGTTAATAATGTTTTATGCTTTGTTGAAACTGAGAATTATAAAAAAGATCAGATTATTCATTTAGAAATACCCTTCAAGTCGAACACCATACAGGAGAAACACTTTGGCTTCAAATTCCCAATTTTAATATGATTGACAATGTACCTTTAGATAATATGCATAATCTTTTATTAGGTGCAACAAAAAGGTTGTTATGTGGTAAGCGTTATGGATGGATATTTGGCAAGCCTCCCCATAAATTACGTGCTTCGAGTATTATTAAAATTAGCGACAATCTTCAGGTCTTAAAAAAATATATTCCTTGTGAATTTGCAAGAAAAAGTCGGCCAATAAATGAATGTAAAAGGTTTAAGGCAACCGAGTTTAGACTTTTTCTATTATATACAGGTCCAATAGTTTTGAAGAAAGTAATACCATTGAAAGAATATAATAATTTTCTTACGCTAAGTTTAGCCAGCTCAATATTGATAAGTAATCACTACATAAAATTTGAGAATTATATTTCATATGCCGAAGATCTAATAAAATTCTTTATTAAGAATTCAATTGCAATTTATGGATCCGATTTCATTTCACACAACATACATAGTCTATTGCATTTAAGTGATTGTGTGCGCCTATTTGGTTCACTCGATGAATTCAGCGCCTTTCCACTCGAAAATTATATGCAAAAGTTAAAAAAGTATATCCGTAGGCATTCGCAGCAACTGCAACAAGTTGTGTGTAGAGTTAGCGAGGATAATAATTTTTTGCAACCAATACAATCTGCAAATGATAATTCCATAACGTTATTGCGGGAACATTTTAATGGTCCATTAATTAATAATTGCACTTCTCCGCAGTACAGGAAGCTTAAAACGATTAATTATTGCTTAAATATTTTAAAAGTAGCTGATCGATTTGTCGAATTACATGATTCAACTATCGTTGAAATACAAAATTTTGCTTCATATCAAAATGAAATATTTTTAATAGGAATCAAGTATATTACACACAAAAATTTCTATTCAAAGCCATGTTTTTCTTCATTATTTGACATTAAAGTAATTATAAACTACAATACTGTATTTCAAATGTGGAGAATTGACAAGATCAAAAGAAAATTACTAGTTTTACCATATAATGATCAATATGTTGCATTTCCTCTACTGCATTTATAATTGTCTTGAATAATTTCATGATGATAATAATCGATCACATTTTTCAGTCATTAGCTAGAAATGAAATATTTGATAATTTTTAATTATATTTAGAGGCCTTATACTAGCTAGAAAAGAAAAATAACTTATATTTTTCGTGAGCTTTCTATCGTTGGTTCCATCCTTTTCAAACAAAAAACGAATATCACAAAAACAGGATGGATAATATTGTAAAATATATACAGGGTGAGTCATTTTAATCAACGCACGCAAATATTCGTAAAGTAAGCAAGATGGAAAAAAATGTTTTATACAAAAGTTGTAGGGTTCAGAGGGGGACACATGATGAAAATATGGACTTGACCTTGAGTGACCTTTTCAAGGCCAAGTCAATGTAATCGATATTTTCTTAAATGGAACCCCCCATTTTTTATTGCATATTCTTGTAGCTTATCTCGAAAGCTTTTCAAAACACTATAATAAAGTATTTTTTCATTAAGTACTTTTTGAGTTATTTTATATTTTAATCTGACATATTTTGATATAAAAATTAAAATATCTCGTAAAATATTTAGTTTTCGATAATCTTACCGTAATACTTTTATGTTCAGAATAATGGGACAAATCAATTAGTGTAAAGAGAAAAACAAATAATTGTTTAAAAAAATACATTGTAAATAATTACTTTTTCTTAAAAACAATTTTTTTATACTAATTGATTTGTCCCATTATTCTGAACATAAAAGTATTATGGTAAGATTATCGAAAACTAAATATTTTACGAGATATTTTAATTTTTATATCGAAATATGTCAGATTAAAATATAAAATAACTCAAAAGTACTTAATGAAAAAATACTTTATTATAGTGTTTTGGAAAGCTCTCGACATAAGCTATAAGAATATGCAATAAAAAATGGGGGGTTCCATTTAAGAAAATATCGATCACATTGACTTGGCCTTGAAAAGGTCACTCAAGGTCAAGTCCATATTTTCATCATATGTCCCCCTCTGAACCCTACAACTTTTGTATAAAACATTTTTTTCCATCTTGCTTACTTTACGAGATATTTGCGTGCGTTGATTAAAATGACTCACCCTGTATATTGATGTGTAAGTGTAAAAGAATCATAATAATTTAAAAGCTACAATGTTAATTGAAAAGACTAATTAATTAAAGGAAATTACACTTTAAAATTATCTGAAATTTTATTTTAATTTCTGTAGATATAAAATCATTTTTCACTAATATATATACCATTAGGTATATATGGTATTGACATATATGGTATTGGCTTGGTTTGGCAATCAATAAAAAATCAGTTTAAAAATTAATCAATTAACCATAATCCCTATTTCTGAAATTTTAAATACTCTTGCATATATAATAAATTCAACATTTTTTACATTCAGTAATAATATTATAAACAACTCTTTGGCACTCCTATGGATTCTCCTTCATCGCGAGTTTAAGTTAATTTAGTAATGACGGATCTGGAAACCTCTTGTATTAATAAACTGAATTTCATACTTCCTTTTTACAAAATATATGTTGATGACATTATTACTGCAGTTCCTAATTATTATATTAAATAAAATTAAATATGTTCTCGACATTTTCAATGTCTTCGGTAATTATATTTTAGAAAAAGATCCTTTTGCTAAATTGTGCGAATTTTATAACTAATTTTTTTTCACCTAAATATATTCGCTGAGATATACCATATAGATAAAAGTTCGGCTCAGCGATTGGGGTCTGAAATTGGCTACTGACAGATTGTCAAGTCACTGAACCCGAATATCCCTAGCCCACGAAAATTTTAAAATAAAAAATGATCAGTATGTTGGGGATACAAATAACGAAAAAAGTTTCGAAGGATAGATAGAGTCAGTTATGATATTTATTTTATTCTTTGATTGATCTTGATTTATTTGCTAAATCATACTTTTTTTCAATTGACATATTTCGATTTGTTTATTTCATTGTCTATTCGAGAAGTTTTTAATGATTGAATTTAAGCTTTTTAGGAATTCCTAAACATTGATTAATATGTGTATAGATAACTTGGCTTGTCGTTCGATTCCAAGAGGAAAATACTGTTGAGGCAGTACCGAAAAAATGGTGTCTGATAAAAGAATCTGTATGCTATTGGCCACCGAAAAGTTACGATAATGCAGCTATTAAAGCATCAATAAAAAATCAGCATAGTCCTGACTCGAGATGGATGAAATACGGAGCAATTATTTTAGGCACATATGGTAAATGTCTTTTTTTATTATATTAAACTTTTATGAAATTATATTATGTAAAATTTTTATAAAAAATGAATCATTAACTTATTAATAGAGAATCATACTCAAACTATGTTATTAATACAACATTAGAAAGGATATACCACTGAATACGTCACGGCGCAGGATGTTGATGTACATCAACATGCCACGCCATGATATACTCATGGAATATCCTCTTAATACTTATAATTATCAGGAACTTATAACAAGTTCTGCAATGTAGAATAATTCTGTGCATTTTTAGCTTCATGCGATTAACATCGTTATTTCATAATACAATACACTTATTTGACAATTATTTTATAATGTACAACAAATTTCGGTGCTACTTATTAGTTATATTGTTCGTTATTGGGTACACAAGTAATGTTTGATAAGGTAATTTAAAAATTGCTAAAAAAAGGCAATCAAAGCCCAAAATACAGACGATCTTTCATCACATACGGAGATTTCAACGAAAAAAATTAATAAAATACATAAGCGAAGACAAGGCACGAATAATAAACATAACGATTACTCAGATAGTGATAAGTCCTATGAGTCTAACTGTAGTATGTCTGATGAAGATAGTAACACATACCCACCATTTCTACTTTCTGGCAACAGACATGTTGAAGACGGTAAACTGATTACTTTTCTAGTAAAAATTCGTTTTATTTTCAAAAAGTAATTTTCTTTATATTTAACAGATAGTAATCGCTCTACAACGGAAAGCCACGATCAAATTATTACTAATGGTAAGTATTTTTGAAACTTGAATCTTCATATAATAAAATGCATATTTGCATTATTAACCAGATCAATATGCTAAGGAAAACAAATTCCAAAGCCGCGTACTGGTTTGTCGCGTATTCTCGTAACATCACAGTTAAGGAACCCGTTATAACCTTGTCAATTAAAAGTTGAATACGATGACAAACGAACAGGCTTCACCGTTTCAATGTCGCTATTTCGCCAAAATATAAAAGATGATGTAGCAATGAATAAGCAAGTTTAGATATGCACGCATTGCATAAACCCGTTGCAAGTTTATCCCTCTGTTTTCGTATCAATCTGTGAACAACGTATCATCCATACGTATTATTAATGATACGCATCGAAGATATGGATGATAATACTGTAAAGCAACGGGAAACAATTTTATTGCGTTGCATCTTATCGCATCACTACTTGCAATTCAAAATTCACAATACACGGATACGCAACAAGTCCGAACACGGCTTAGCGATTTATACATTTAAATATCTACTTTTGTTTAGATAACATATTCAATTATAAAAAAAAATTAAAAAAATTAATTATTATTTCAAAATAACATTAATGTTTTTCAATTGCAATAGTATATTAATTTATTTCACTTTAAGGCCGGTAGCGGGTGGATTTAACACGGAAAAAGTCATCAACACATATACATCCCTATGGTAGGTAGCTACGGCGGGCCCGCCGCAGTCCGCCGTAATGTGCTACTATAGGAATACATGTGTTGAAACTTTTCTGTTCCGCGTTGAATCTATCCGTGTATTACCGGCCTTAATATAACAACCAATTACATTAAATAACCATCATTAATTAAATGGATCATATTTTCTTGTTATTTTAAGATAACTTCAAGCCAGCTACAAACAGCGCTTACATAAATGCTGGTAAATAATTATTTTCATTCATTATTAGTGTTTTTGTATTTTCTGAATATTCCTTTTTGTATAATATTATAATAATATCTAATACAACTCAACTTTCAAATTTTCAGAATTCAGAAAACAACTTTTTAAAGAAATTCATCTGATTAATCTAAAATTAAATGATCTTATGAACAACGTTGATATACTTATAAAAAAAGCCCGATATACTGTAGAGCCAGAACTTAATGATGACACTAATACGGCTGTTAAAACTCTAATACAATCGTTTCCAGTCATTACAGAGCAGCAACTAATATTGATGGAAGAATGGCTATCGAGTTCAGCTGATAACATACATGCATTGGTGTATACTAAATTACTCTATGTATCTTTTTAAATTTTATTTTACATGATGAAAATTATTTTCTAATAAATAACTTCTATTATTTGTGAATTTTATATTTTAGAGCAGTGCTCGGATTTAGTTGCACATTTCGGCCCGATTCCGTGGCTCACGCCTATTGCCCCCACTCACCGCTCATACGTTAGCAACGAGTCGCCAGATACGGGTAACTAAGGAGCGCGACGCTTTGTCTCAGGAGCGTCCGTATATAAGAATGTCCAAATATAATAGTAAGACAATACTTTTCTAAATGCACCGCGAAAATTCTCAAAATTAAAAGTTTTTCTTCAATATTTTATATTTCATTGATATAAAATATTGAAGAAAAACTTTTATTTATAGAAAAGTATTGTCTTATTATTATAGTTGGGCATTCTTATATACGGACGCTCCTGAGACAAAACGTCGCGCTCCTTAGTTACGTGTATCTGGCGACTCGTCGCTAACGCACGAGCGGTGAGTGGGGGGCAATAGGCGTGAGCCACGGAATCGGGCCGAAATGTGCAACTAAATCCGAGCACTGTTTTAGAGTAATCAACTGCGTTTAATTGGAGGAGCGGATCTTTGCCATGTAATCAAAGGCGTTATGTCCAGAGTAATTTCAAACGAAGTTGGGATACTGTATTCTTGAGAGGGAGCTCGGCAAAAAAAAACTTTTAAATCGTTAAAGTTTGTCCAAGTTATCATTGGTAAAATATATTATTTTATACACTCTACTTATCAAAACAATTTTAAGCACGTATACACCTTTGAGCCAGGCCTCGTAACGTAACCGTATTGCGTAACCCAAGTGATGCTCGATGCGATAGCCAAATAGAAGAATTTGAATTCGAACCTAATCTTGTTACCACGGACTTATATATAAGGACAGGGCACATGAAGTTTACAACTGACTACATAATGACGCCGCCCACTACGTGGTGCTAGTAGGATACCTCTTGGCCGCCTTACTTCAACTTACCCTAATGAATATAATAAAATATTTCACTCTTAAATACAAATAATTGAAACGCGGATTCAGAATTCTGAAGTTGAATCGGACAAGGTATCCTACTAACGGCACGAGTGGTCGGCGTCATTATTTGCCACCGTTCAGTATAGGTGGTATAGGAAAGTGTCAGAGGGCTGCTTGTTACATAACTTTGTCGCTTTCATTCCTTGATCTATTATTTCTGATTTAATACGTTTCCTATAGGTTTGTGGCTCAGTCTGATGTATGTCCAATACTGCGTAACCGTATTAATGCGTAACATCATTTCACGCGCGACGGAGAAATACTGACAATTAGTAGGTCGCTCCGAATCTCGAGCTGTAACCCTGTTATACATATATTATGCGATGATGTTACGCATTAAAGTTCGCAGGTTTGTCCACACCGGTTACGTTCCACAGTTACATTTTGTAAGGCTCGACTCAAATGCGTATGTATATAGCATTATATTCACTGTATGATTTTAGGTGTTGTTCGATTGAACTCCAAGACAAAATCTGCAACAGAATCGGACATCATAGAAGTAATAAAAAATTGGCTAGTTAGAAGTAAAGAACGCAGTAACAAGTTCCAATCGAAAAAAAACTACAAAACACTATGTGTCAAACAGGTTCCGTTTATGATGAAACCGGCTCTATTTGTGAAACAGTCTCCGTTTCTGAAAAAAGCTCTGTTTGTGAAATAGGCCAGAATCTTAACGATTAGATACAACTTGGCATATTATTATTTATTTACATTATTAAAAATTAAAAATGCAGCAAGAAGACAAATGAAAATAAGATTGCCTGCTACTATATTGCATTATCATTTTGTTTACGCACTGCATAACAGTTTATTTTTGTTTTTATTCAGTAAGATTGAAACGAAACAACGAAAAGACTTGGCAGAAATATTATGCACGACGCACGCACGCACGCAACGCACGCACGCACGGCACGCACGCACGCACGCACACGCACGCACGCACGCACGCAAACGCACGCACGCACGCACGCACGCACGCACGCACAGACGCACGCACGCACGCACGCACGCACGCACGCACACGCACGCACGCACGCACGCACGCACGCACGCACGCACCACGCACGCACGCACGTCACGCACGCACGCACGCACGGCACGCACGCACGCACGCAACGCACGCACGCACGCACGCACGCACGCACGCACGCACGCACGCACGCACGCACGCACGCACGCCACGGCACCGCACGCACGCACGCACGGCACGCACGCACGCACCGCACGCACGCACGCACGCACGCACGCACGCACGCCACGCACGCACGCACGCACGCACGCCGCACGCACGCACGCACGCACGCACGCACGCCACGCACGCACGCACGCACGCACGCACGCACGCACGCACGCACGCACGCACGCACGCACGCACGCCACGCACGCACGCACGCACGCACGCACGCACGCACGCACGCACGCACCGCACGCACGCACGCACGCACGCACGCACGCACGCACGCACGCACGCACGCCACGCACGCACGCACCACGCACGCACGCACCGCACGCACGCACGCACGCACGCACGCACGCACGCACGCACGCACGCCACGCACGCACGCACGCACGCACGCACGCACCACGCACGCACGCACGCACGCACGCACGCACGCACGCACGCACGCACGCACGCACGCACGCACGCCACGCACGCCACGCACGCACGCACGCACGCACGCACGCACGCACGCACGCACGCACGCACGCCACGCACGCACGCACGCACGCACGCACGCACGCACGCACGCACGCACGCACGCACGCACGCACGCACGCACGCACGCACGCACGCACCACGCACGCACGCACGCACGCACGCACGCACGCACGCACGCACGCACGCACGCACGCACGCACCACGCACGCACGCACGCACGCACGCACGCACGCACGCACGCACGCACGCACGCACGCACGCACGCACGCACGCACGCACGCACGCACGCACGCACCGCACGCACCACGCCACGCACGCACGCACGCACGCACGCACGCCCACGCACGCACGCCACGCACGCACGCACGCACGCACGCACCCGCACGCACGCACGCCACGCACGCACGCCACGCACGCACGCACCACGCACGCACGCACGCACGCACGCCCACGCACGCACGCACGCACGCACGCACGCACGCACGCACGCACCCGCACGCACGCACGCACGCACGCACGCACGCCACGCACGCACGCACGCACGCACGCACGCACGCACGCACGCACGCACGCACGCCACGCACGCACGCACGCACGCACGCACGCACGCACGCACGCACGCACGCACGCACGCGACGCACGCACGCCACGCACGCACGCAACGCACGCACGCACGACCACGCACGCACGCACGCACGCACGCCACGCACGCACGCACGCACGCACGCACGCACGCACGCACGCACGGCACGCACGCACGCACGCACGCACGCACGCACGCCCGCACGCACGCCACGCACGCACGCACGCACGCACGCACGCCACGCACGCACGCACCGCACGCACGCACGCACGCACGCACGCACGCACGCACGCACGCACGCACGCACGCACGCACGCACGCACGCACCACGCACGCACGCACGCACGCACCGCACGCACGCACGCCACGCACGCACGCACCCGCACGCACGCACGCACGCACGCACGCACCGCACGCACGCACGCACGCACCACGCACGCACGCACGCACGCACGCACGCACGCACGCACCGCACCGCACGCACGCACGCACGCACGGCACGCACGCACCGCACGCACCGCACGCACGCACGCACGCCACGCACGCACGCACGCACGCACGCACGCACGCACGCACGCCACGCACGCACGCACGCACGCACGCCACGCCACGCACGGCACGCACACGCACGCACGCACGCACGCACGCCGCACCGCACGCCCACGCACGCAACGCACGCACGCACGCACGCACGCACGCACGCACGCACGCACGCCACGCACCGCCCACGCACGCACGCACGCCACGCCCACCACCCCCACGCACCACCCGCACGCACGGCACGCACGCACGCCACGCACGCACGCACCCGCACGCACGCACCGCACGCACGCACGCACACGGCACGCACGCACGCACCGCACGCACGCACGCACGCACGCACGCACGCACGCACGCACACGCACGCACGCACGCACGCACGCACGCACGCACGCACGCACGACGCACGCACGCACGCACGGCACGCACCGCACGCACGCACGCACGCCGCACGCACGCACCCGCACCCGCACGCACGCAGACGCACGCACGCACGCACGCACCGCACGCACGCACGCACGCACGCACGCACGCACGCACGCACGCACCGCCCACCCCCCCCCGCCACGCACGCACGCACGCACGCACGCCCACGCACGCACGCACGCACCCGCACGCACGCACGCACGCACGCACGCACGCAACGGCACGCCACGCACGCCGCACGCACGCCCACGCACGCACCCCGCACGCACGCACGCACGACCACGCACGCACGCACGCACGCACGGCACGCACGCACCGCACGGCCGACGCACGCCACGCACGCACGCACGCAACGCACGCACGCACGACGCACGCACGCCACGCACGCACGCACGCACCCGCACGCACGCCACGCACGCACGCACGCACGCACCCGCACGCCACGCACGCACCACGCACGCACGCACGCACGCACGCACGCACGCACGCACGCACGAGCACGCACGCACGCACGCACGCACGCAACGGCACGCACGCACCCGCACGCCACGCACGCACGCACCACGCACGCCGACGCACGCACGCACGCACGCCACGCACGCAACGCACGCACGCACCACACGCACGCACGCACGCACGCACGCCCACCACGCACGCACGCCACGGCACGCACGCACCACGCCACGCACGCACGCACGCACGCACGCACGCACGCACGCACGCACGCACGCAGCGCACGCACGCACGCACCACGCACGCACACACACATATATGTTTATTTAGACATTTTAAAATATATATATTCTGAATTATTAAGTTTAAAAATATGCATTGTACTTTTTCAAACTTTCCAATATGTTCCATTCCACCAATTGCTTATTCCTCCATTACATATACTTCATTATTTTAATCGATTAGTGCGACAAGACATCAGGTTCATCTTAGGTTTGATCATTTTATATTTAGCATTTTATTATAAAGACATGACAAATTTTCGAACTAATAATTTATAATTATTTACCTTTAATTGTACAGAATATACCCAGTCAGCACAGAAGATCCCCTAAATATACATAGGATATATGGAAACGGACTCTGGATATTCTGTACATATCGTAACACATCTGAAAGATGTCTATTGCAAGTCGTATGGATGTTCAAAAGCAATGCGCCGTAGGTCTCAGGTAGATCCAGTATATATTCATTTGTACATCCAATGTACATACACGGAACATACATTTTCGTATATCCATTTATCCATTGTACATCACATGCATGTACTATGTATATCCAATGTATATCGTACTGTGTATGTATTACAAATAAGTTCATTCGACATTGGATATCCGTACTACATACATAATATGACGTACAAAATACGTTTTTCGAATATCATAAAATATATGCTAAAAATAATTATATTGATATACGAAAATGTATGTACAGTGGATGTATATATGGATGTATGGATATATGGATATATATGTATATTGAATCTTCCCGGGACCTCAAATAGTATATATGTATGATGTACGAAAATGTATGTACATTGAATGTACATATAGATATACATTGGATATACATAGTACATGCACGTGATGTACAATATATGTTTTTTGGATATACATAGGATATACTAAAATACGACTATATGGATATACGAAAATGTATGTTTCGTGTATGTACACTGGATGTACAAATGGATATATATTGGATCTATCTGAGACCTACGGCGCATTGCTTTTGAACATCCATACGATCTGCAATGGACATTTTCAGATGTGTTACGACATGTACAAAATATTCAGAGTTCGTTTCCGTATATCCTACATTCAGGGGATCTTTCTGTGCTGACTGGATATATTATTCGAGACTCAACATATCGCCCCCATTTGAACGACATGTTCAAAAATAAAAAACATAATCATATAAAGTAGAATACAGAAATTACAAAATAAAACTTAAAGTATCGCTGAAATCTTATGTTATTGGCAAAGGAGATACCTTTTTTACGCATCGCTTATACACACCAGTCGCAGTCTTTACTGTTACTACTCTAACTACACCATCGTCCCCAGGATGAGCAGCTATTACTCTATCGGTGACCCAACGTAACGGCGGTGTATTATCTTCCTTAAGTATCACAAAGTCTCCTATGCTAATACCGGTGTGTCTTATTAGAGATCCATTTGGCACGCTGCAACTCGTTTAAATACTCTTTATTCCAACGCTCCCAAAAATGTTGCTTTACCTTTTGGATGTGTTGCCATGTAGAAAGGCGATTCACGAATACGAGCACGTATTTGTGAAATCGTACTCTGGAATGGATAGTAAGGACGCATTAATTAGAAAATGTGCCGGTGTCAAAGCAAGTGGATCATTTGGATCTGCCGACAACGGCGTGAGTGGTCTCGAGTTTAGAATAGCTTCTATTTCTATTACAAAAGTGTTGAATTCTTCAAAAGTGAAGAGAGCATCTCTAACGGTGCGTCTCATATGATGCTTAAAGCTTTTTACCGAGGCTTCCCAAATTACCCAAAAATGCGGGGAGCGGGGGGGCATAAAGAACCATTGTATTCCTTCATTGACTAGGTAACGATTGATTGCTTGTTGATTTTCCGTTTCCCCCAGAAACTTGAATAACTCCTTCAAATGATTGTTCGCGCCTACTAAATTTATACCATTATCCGACTGCATCACTCGGGCCTTGCCTCGACGTGCAAAACATCGCTTTAAATTGGCTATAAAGACTTCAGTGGTTAGGTCACTTACAATTTCCAGATGAACAGCCTTGGTGACCAAATATACAAATATAGCAACATAAATTTTGATCTTATTGCGGTTGCGATGCTTTTTCTCCTTAATTAAAAACGGACCGCAGAAATCAACGCCTACATTTTCAAACGGTCTTGAACTTACAAGTCTAGTCTTTGGTAAATTACCCATGGGATACTCGGGAGTCGAGGGCTTCCAGTGAGAGCATGCTATACATTTTCTGATTACTCCCTTGACTTGATTTCTACCGTTCAACAGCCAATATTTCTGTCTTTATTGCATACAAGGTAGCTTGACTGCCGGCGTAACAAAGTTTAACATAAGTTTCGCGAATTATCAGTTCGGTGATGTGATTGTTGGATGGTAACAAAATCGGATGTTTTTGATCGAATTCTAATTCCGCGTGTTTTAAACGACCCCCAACTCGAAGTATTCCGATCTCGTCTACATACGGGCTAAGTGTTAACATATTGCTTTTCTTATCTAGTGTACGATTCCGTTTAGATTACGCAATTCGTTTTCGAAGTTACTTAGTTGCACTAGTTTTATAATACGCATTTCGGCTTTTTTTAATTTTCCGTGTTGAGATCCTCCCCCACCTTTTTTCTGCGATCGACAGTTAGCAGAAAAACGTAGGCAGTACGCGATGATCCTCTTCATCTTATTGAACGATGAGAATCTTGTTAGCAAATTGATATCAATGTCAAGGACATTTGCCAGGACGACTATTGAGCGTTGTTCCGGAATTTCAATAGTGGGTATTAAATTAGACGGCCAAGTAGATTCATCATTAGCTAGCCAGCTCGGACCATTTTGCCAAATTTTATTGTTAATAAATTCGTGAGGAAGTTGTCCTCTTGACAAGGCGTCAGCAGGATTGTACTGTGATGGCACGTGCCTCCATTTCCTTTCTCAGTTTTTCTTGGATTTGTGAGACGCGATTTGCAACGAATGTTTTTAATTTGTGTGCTGAGGTTTGAAGCCAATGAAGTACGATCGTAGAATCGGATAAAAAAAACACCTTATCCAAATCATTCCTGATTGATTTAATGGTAACTGCGTACAACTTTCCAAGAAGGCCAGCTGCACACAATTCAAGTCGGGGTAAGGTTAGTCTTTTTATTGGCGCCACACGAGTTTTTGAGCAGATCAAACGAACCATATTAATCCCTGAAGTGCTTGTAGATTGCAGATATAACACGGCTCCATATGCACTCTCACTAGCGTCACAGAAGCCATGTAATTGGATGCCAGTGACATCTTCTCCCAATGATCTGCCGAGGAATGATGAAATTGTTTAGACTCTTAATTTGATCCTTATATTTGTTCCAAACGGTGGCAACGTCTATGGGAACTGACTCATCCCAATCTAATTTGATCTCTCACAATTTTTGCAGCATGATTTTTGCCTTACTATGACTGGGCCCAGAAGTCCTAGGGGGTCAAAAAGCGAAGCGACTTGTGACAGCATGGTTCTCTTGGTCGTTCGTTGATGCTCGTCGAATGGTTTCACGATACGGATTAGATTATCGTCACGTGGTTGTCAATGGATACCGAGAGTTTTTTGTGTTTCAGACTCGCTCAAGCAAATGTGAGGATCAATAAATCTCTCCAGCAATGGTTCTAAAAGAATTGGCTCGTTTGAGCACCACTGTCGAAGGTGAAATCCCCCATGGGCCAGTAGCTCAATGAGTTCGTCTCGCAATTCTTGCGCTTCCTCGATGCTAGATGTGCCGGTGAGCAGATCGTCAACGTAAAGTCTTCCCGAAAAGTTTTGCTCGTCAACGGATAACGCTCTTCTTCATCTATGGACAATTGCAATAATGCTCGAACGGCGAGGAATGAAGCTGGAACAATGCCATAGGTGACCGTGTTTAGCTGGAATATTTTGATTGATTCGTTTAGATTTCCACGCCATAATATCCTTTGATATTTGAGATCATCGGGATGAATACGAATCTGTCTGTACATTTTTTCAATGTCAGCGCTTAATACATACTGGTGGATCCGAAATCTCGTGATAATCGAAAACAAATCTTCCTGAATAGTTGGGCCAGCAAGGAGAGCCTCGTTTAAAGATATGCCACTGTTACCTTTTGAAGAGGCATCAAAAACAACCCGTAGTTTCGTTGTATGACTGTCACGCTTGAAAACGGGATGATGTGGAATAAAATATCCGCCTTCCATCGCATCGGAACCTGAGACTTCAGTCATATGACCAAGCTTCTTGTAATCGTTGAGAAATTTAGAATATTCCTCGTATATTTGAGGGTTCTGCTCTAGCCGCCTTTCTAAAAAATACAATCTTTTTAACGCTGTTTGATAAGAATCTCCAAGTTCATGTCTCTTATCATTAAAGAGTAGTTTAACTGCATATCGTTCGCTCGGATCCCTAGAATACGTCTGAGAAAAATGCTTCTCACATGACCTTTGACAAATGTTTGACGCTCGAAACTTCTTCAGTTTCCCAGAATTTAGCGACGCGGACATTTAGAGATCCTATGACTAGGTTACACGCAGTTTGATTTGACGCAGACCCCCGACTGTGCATCGTTCCCGAGACTATCCAAAAAAACCGTTTTTTGCAATATTAAAGCAGAGTTGCTAATTCTTATTTGACCCACGCATAACAACTGATAGAAAAACTCCGCTGCAATTAGAACGTCAATCTCTGATGGACTGCAAAACCCAGGATCTGCCAAGGTGATGTTTTGGGGAATATCTAAATCATGACGCTTGATCGATTGTGTGGAAGGGTCTCCGTGATTCGAGAAACTACCAAGAAAGATAAGTCTGCTACAAAACGCCCCTTTTTTGACTTGATAGTAGTTGAGATAGAATGTTTGATATGCGTTAAGCCCTGATTGAAACCCGAAACTGGGACGTTAATTTCTTTCTTTGTAAGATTTAAAGCATTGCACAATTACTCGGTAACAAAATTAGATTGAGATCCATTATCTAGTAAAGCCTTGCATTCTACATTCTCTCCGCGGTTATTAATATAAGTATTGTTGCCGTGGATAAAAGAACTTGTGAAGTGACAATGGCTTGAAGGCTTGCAGTTGGATTAGCGTTTGCTGTACTCGAATTAGTATGTTCTTGAACGGCTGATTCGCTTTCAAAATGGAGAGGAGTGTGATGCTTACTCTTGCATTTACGGCACGTACCGGATTTGCAATTATTTACCAAATGATTTGGCCTCAAACAATTATAACAGAGCCCCAGGGACCTCACCATGGCAGATCTCGCATTCCGATCCAATTTGAGAAACTGCTCACATAGGAATATGTTATGACTCTGTTTGCAAAGTGCGCATTTGCTCTTAGCGTGCGCTGTTACGAGACTTTGTTGTGTCTTTTGATTTGTATTAGATCGCGTATTGTTTGATCGCGTTTGATTCTTTATGGACTGAATCAAAACTTCTTGATTCAGTCTCTCTAAAACATGACAACGATATTTTAGAAATTTCCAGAAATCGTCAATGGAGGGCATATTAGTGCCATCAAGAGAGCGTTCCCATTCCTTGTGGGTATTTCGATCAAGCTTTGACGTTATCAGATGAAAAAGCAACGCGTCCCACGATTTTGTCGGCTGACCAAGAGCGTAGAGCGCTCGTGTGTGCTTTAAAGCAGCATCGACTAACGACCGTAATTGTGTTGGCGATTCTTTGGTTATTACCGGCAATTCGAAAAGTGCGCGAATGTGAGTCCGGATCATTATTCGTCTATTATCGTAACGTTCTACTATAAGGGCCCAAGCTACATCGTAATTCTGAGATGAAGTCTCCAGCGCTTGAATTACTTGGACGGCTTCGTCCGTCAACGATGATCTTAAATATCGCATTTTTGAACTGGCGTGAGATTTGCATTATCATGTACAATAGACTTAAAATTGTCATAAAAGGCTAGCCAGGCGTCGTATTTTCCACTAAAGGTAGGCAAATTAATCGTAGGAAGTTTTATATTTGTAGTCACGTTTTGTGCGGGAGGCTGATTTTGGATAGTCTCTACGTTATTGCTAGCAGCAGGGGCCTAAGAGACGCAAGCCGACGCTGAGCGCGCGCCACCAGCTCGAAATACGCTTCTTCGAACTGGGCTCTTTCGGTATCTTCCGAAGCTACCCCACCCTCCGTCTCCGTCGCAATTAGTAAATCAAGACTAGACTGTACTTCGTCCAAATTCTCCCATGTGACTTTGATTTTTTCGAACGCTCGATCAATTGTTGCTCGTCTGGACGCTCAGACCACTTATCTAAATAAGCTCTGAAGCGAGTTAATTGCGATTTTATAGTGGCACGCCTTTGTACAAGTGCACCAGTTTTCGTTACTCGTCATGTATAATGAACAGTAATAAAAAAGGAACGGATAACGCAATAGAATACTGATATAAAACAATAAAACCTTGAATTAAACCGCAATCGGTGTGGTCTTAACTAGCTATGTAATTACGCTTCGAAATTCGATGCCTCTGCTTTCAACGTTATCTCCTACCGCATCGATGTGTTCTTGCTTCGCTGTCTCTCTCGCTCTCGTGCGCCGTAATGCTTCGCTGTCTCTCTCGCTCTCGTACGCCGTAATGCTTCGCTGTCTCTCTCGCTCTCGTACGCCGTAATGCTTCGCTGTCTCTCTCGCTCTCGTACGCCGTAATGCTTCCGTCTTTGCTTCGTGCGTAATGCTTTGCTGTCTCTCTCGCTCTCGTACACCGTAATGGTTGATCGTTCTTGCTGCGTGCTTACGCAAACGCTGTCTCTCTCGCTCTAGTGGTCCGCAGCTCAACACAAAGAACACTGTTTTGTGACATACGGTTCTTCAATATCTATGATAGAATGTCAATTCCTTCAATTTGCAGTTTAGTTTTCACGTAATTGTTCACAGTTTCACACGAGCTTCGATATTGTTCGAGAAGCCGTAGAGTTTTCCAGAAGTATCCGGCTCGAAGGACCGTAAATATGGCCGGCTGCGCATGTGCCCGACTGGTTTATTATTTGATATGCACGCCGACCGACATATATTGTGGCAGAAAGTTTAGTTTCTGGACCACATAATTCTGTTCTAAATATCTGAGGTGTACAATAACTGACACTGATTAAAATGTAGACTATAACATTTATTCCTTGCTTTAGTATAATAATTGGTCGAGATTACAATAACGTGGCGCTTGGGCCGTGCGTGACTCGCTACTACTGTTCGCACTTCCCGTCGGGCTAACGCGCACGCCCAAACCGGGCAGAGAGGGGACCCACTTAGGCCCAGGATTGTACGTATATTATTCGAGATTCAACAAACATATATTTTTTATAAATTGATCCAACGGGTAAATGATTGTTAAAAAATTACGCAATTTTTTATTTATTATATATATATATTGTGTGTGCTTGTGTATAAGTGTGTGTGGGTGGATGAATGCAAGTGTGAATGGTGAGATGTAAACCTGATTGACAATCTCCTCGTGGTACATCTTGGGAAAACGGTGATGGTTTTGCGAATGTCAACAGTAAATTGCACGTATACTAAGAAACATTAACAACAAAAAGAAGTAATTAAGAATAAAAACAAAAATATAAATATAATGGCTCAATAGATTAAAATCAAATTAAATTAACTCGAAGAAAATGGCAATCAGAGCCAAGCGCGGTAGTTGGAGCGCAAACAGTTTTTTATTATGTAACATTCTCTACATTTATAGGACGTTTCGGCCTCTTTTTTAGGCCATCTTCAGCATAAATTAAACTTATAATATAGGTTGCATGGTCTTAGTCGGTTACTAACATGAACGGAAAAATAAAAGCATTGTCGCAGAAAATTAAAAAAATAAATGGTCGTAAAAGAATAAAAATAAATAATAATAAATAAATTAATTAATTAAAATAAAGATCGGTATAATATGATCGGAAAGGTAAAATCATTGTCGCAGAAAGAATAAAACAATGGTCGCAAAGGAATAAGAATAAATAATATAAATTAAAATAAAGACCGATAATCTCTTACATCATTGTGGTATTGTAGAAGTTCACGCCTGGGTATTAGAGTCATTCGGGGATGACCAACCAAAAAAAAATCCGTGATCATGTCAATCTGATCTGTACAAATATGATTTAATGTTAGACGGATTAAACGAATGGTGTGAGAGAGTGTCACTGAGGCTTGAATATTAATGAAAATGCAACTCACAAAAAGAATCCACGCTCCGCACGCAAAGGCGATGTCAGATGTACAGTATACATTGTATAAATTAGGATCAATTTATGCTGAAGATGGCCTAAAAAAGAGGCCGAAACGTCCTATAAATGTAGAGAATGTTACATAATAAAAAACTGTTTGCGCTCCAACTACCGCGCTTGGCTCTGATTGCCATTTTCTTCGAGTTAATTTAATTAAGAATAGTTTTATTATTTAGCTATATTATATTAACGTCATCACGGTTCAAAAAAAAAAAAATATATATATATATATATATATATATATCTTGCTTTAATTTTTAACATCTACCTGTTGGATCAGTTTATAAAAAATATATGTTATAGATTGCTACCTAAAGATATTTGGAAAAAAAATTGATATGTGTTGAAACAGTCTATGATGTCAAAAAAAATTATGAAAAATCTAAAATATTTTTTTACAATGTTTATTATCAAGCGACGCGGTTAGCGTCGCGACGCCAAGCATATATAAAAAATTCGTTCCAGCGTGTCAACAGTTTGCCTATGTACAGGGGCTGCGACGCTACTATAGCTTATTCGGAATTTAGGTCTAGTAAACTTTCGATTAAGATATTTTAATAACTAAAGCCGTAATAAAAATCTAACGGCCCTTTTATTATGTAATGTGAATTACAAGCTTCCGATTGCGACCCGGTTCGAATAAGATTGGTGCAGTCAATCCCGAGAAATGATGATCGTATGTCAGAATTTGTGACATTTTTCGTTCTTCATCATTATCATAATCATAAGAAGATAAGTTTCAGACTCTCACGTACGTATGCTCGCACGCACACACGCAAAGCGGTTTTGTCCCTCAAGGCGCGTTTGCAGCCCTCATGTACGATTATTCGCTTGAGTGGGCAAATACGCCTTGAGAGACAATGTATATGTGCGTGCATACGCATATGATACGTATCAAGCGGTACGCGGGGTAGCATCGCGATGTCAAGATATAATAACGTTATAAGGTTAATGTTCGCGACGTCAAGATATAATTACAAGGTTAATGTTATATTTGAATCTGCTGCAGAAAATATATTTGGTCCTATCGAGTAAGTAGATTGAAATTTTGTATATATATCTGCTTATATAATGTCTGCTTATATATGTTTATTTATTGTTTTATAAGTATATTATTTTCTTGATTATATCTGAATATTGTCTAAATTTATAGCGCTTATTTGCAGGATAAAGCAAAATCAATCAATCCTTTCAAGAAGGCCGGTATACTTCTAGCTGAAGAATTTTGCTAAACAGCGTAACATATTGGGTTATAGAGATTTGGCAGTAACAGACAGTAAGTACAATATAGTAGCACATATAAAACATTCAGTAGCACATATAAAACCAGATATGTAAATTAAATTAAATATTAAAATTCTGTTTTCTTTTCATTGCACACAGATAGAGGGAAGTGACCAAAAAGCGCTTAACTTCGGATGGACATAAAAACGATTAATAACTGTCGAAGTAAAAGAAATATTTACTATTTATAATGTGGTAAGGGGAATCCTTGTTCTTATGTTAAGTGATTGAACTGAAGTTGAATTCAATGTGTTGAATAGCTTGAAATTTGTGAAACACGAATACCGAAAATAAATTTAAGCTATAATTATAACTATATAATTATAGCTTAAATTTATTTTCGGTATTTGTGTTTCACAAATTTCAAGCTATTCAACACATTGAATCACGTGTAATATTATAATAGCATGTTGCAATTGCTTGTAAATTCCTACGATTTTATCAAAAATGTAATAATGTCAGTGATTTCTCTCTGATAATGTTCATAAAACTTATGAATATATATCTCGCATTGCAATATGCTATTATAATATTACACGTATGCAAAGGAAGCCAAAGTATTCATACGTAGTATTTATTTATTATTCTCAAAGTGGATCTTACTGCAACAAAATTTTGATCGTTTTAATTTATTAATCTGTTCATCAGTATACATACATAGTATGTATACTTTGGCTTTCTTTATACGTATAACTATATTACATTATTTAAGAAATTCAATAACCGATCAAATGTTATACGTATAACTATATTACATTATTTAAGAAAAAACAAAAACCTATGATAATTATATATCACATTGCACAACATGCTATTACAATATTAGTTATACATATGCAAAGAAAGCCAAAGTATATATATACATAGTATTTATTATTCTCAAAGTGGATCTTATTGGAACAAAATTTAATCGCTTTAATTTAGTAATCCGTTTGTCAGTATATATACGTAGTAATGTATACTTTGGCTTTCTTTGCATACATATGAAAGACAGAAAGACGAATTAAGTGTGACTTGAAAAAAACTATATTTAATTATATGTTTGTGTAAAATAAAAAGAACAATTATAACTTTTATATATATATTAAATTTTTATTTAAATATTCTATCTATAATTATATTTTACACATATATCTCGCAATTGTACAACATGCTATTATAATATTAGTTATATGTATGCAAAGAAAGCCAAGTATATATATACATAGTATTTATTATTCTCAAAGTGGATCTTATTGGAACAAAATTTTAATCGCTTTAATTTAGTAATCCGTTTGTCAATATACATAGTATATATATTTTGACTTTCTTTGCATACATATACTGATACGTTATTTTATAAAACAAAAAACTTATGAATATATATCGCAATATCAAAACATGTTATTATAATAATAGTTATATGTATGCAAAGAAAGCCAAAGTATATATACGTAGTATTTATTATTCTCAAGGTGGATCTTATTGCAACAAAATTTTAATCGCTTTAACTTATTAATCCGTTTGTCAGTATACATAGTATATATATTTTGACTTTCTTTGCATACATATAACTGATACGTTATTTTATTTAAAAAAAAACTTATAAATATATATCTCGCAATATCACAACATGTTATTATAGTATTAGTTATATGTATGCAAAGAAAGCCAAAGTATACATACGTAGTATTTATTATTCTCAAGGTGGATCTTATTGCAACAAAATTTTAATCGCTTTAACTTATTAATCCCGTTTGTCAGTATACATAGTATATATATTTTGACTTTCTTTGCATACATATAACTGATACGTTATTTTATTTAAAAAAAACTATAAATATATATCTCGCCATATCACAACATGTTATTATAGTATTAGTTATATGTATGCAAAGAAAGCCAAAGTATACATACGTAGTATTTATTATTCTCAAGGTGGATCTTATTGCAACAAAATTTTAATCGCTTTAACTTATTAATCCGTTTGTCAGTATACATAGTATATATATTTTGACTTTCTTTGCCATACATATAACTGATACGTTATTTTATTAAAAAAAAACTTATAAATATAATATCTCGCCATATCACAACATGTTATTATATAGTATTAGTTATATGTATGCAAAGAAAGCCAAAGTATACATACGTAGTATTTATTATTCTCAAGGTGGATCTTATTGCAACAAAATTTTAATCGCTTTAACTTATTAATCCGTTTGTCAGTTATACATAGTATATATATTTTGACTTCTTTGCATACATATAACTGATACGTTATTTTATTTAAAAAAAAACTTATAAATATATATCTCGCAATATCACAACATGTTATTATAGTATTAGTTATATGTATGCAAAGAAAGCAAAGTATACATACGTTAGTATTTATTATTCTCAAAGTGGATCTTATTGGAACAAATTTTAATCGCTAAATATATAAAAAAAATAAAAAACAAGATTTTATTGCCTATATAGGATTCAATAAAATTAAGTGCCAATTCTACATAAATAAAACTACTGTATTATTGTAAGATAATATAATGTAAGCACATATATATTATTGTTGAACATTATATACTAAAAATAAAATTAATGAATGCCAATTATACAATAAAACTTTATTATTGTAAGATATTCTACATAAATAAAACTTTATTATTGTGATTTACTTATAATTATTGAACTTTATTATTATTAGATAAAAACTATATCATATTTATTAAAAATAAAACGAATGCCAATTCTATATAAATAAAATCTATTATTGTGAGATAACATTAAAAAAAAAAAAATACTTAAAAGAAAATACTTAAAATAAAAAATACTTTGTCTTCTTTGGTATCTTCTATGGTACTTCATTTATCTTTTTTGGCATTATAAATATTTCGCATTGTACAACATGTTACTATAATATTGGTTATACATATGCCAAGAAAATCAAAGTATACATATTATGCATGTATACTGACAAAGCAAATAACATTTTGTTGCAGTTAGATCCACTTTAAGAATAATAAGTAAATACTATGTATGGAAAAGTGGATCTTACTGCAACAAAATGTTATTTGCTTTATCAGTATACATACATAATATGTATACTTCGATTTTCTTGACATACGTATAACTAACATTACATTATTTTATAAAAGAAGGAAAACTTATAAATATCTCATATTGCGCAACATGCTACTATAATATTAGTTATATAGAAAAATCCCAACATGTACGCAAAAAAAGTTTAATATCTATCCGTACAAAATAACTTTCAAAAAAGTTATTCCTTGTACATTTTTTTGCAGAAAAAATATAAATTTTTACAAAAAGCAATGAGATCACCTAAAAAAAACCTCACAAAGGTAAAAAAAAATACGCCAAGTATATAAAAAAATCCCAACATGCACGCAAAAAAGGTTTAATATCTATCCCTACAAAATAACTTTTAAAAAAGTTTTTCTTTGAAAAATAATTTTCATACAAAATAAAAAATAAAAAAAGAATTTCCTCTAAAAAATAACTCTAAAAAATAAAAACCTTTAAAAAATCAAAAATCAAAACTAAATGAAATCAATAGTTAATTATAGCCAAGTATTTAGAAGCAATTCAGTTTATAAAGATTTGTAATTTGAAATAGTATTTGTCATAAAATCAATCTTGTATTTATAGAAATGTTATAGACAGATTCACAGATTCACGGGTTTCTATGAAATTAAAACACATTTTATTTTTATTAACAGAAATCTGATTTTCAAAATAAGTTCAACAATTTTGAATATTGTATATCACAAATTACACTATTATTTTGTATGAAAATTATTTTTCAAAGAAAAACTTTTTTAAAAGTTATTTTGTAGGGATAGATATTAAACTTTTTTTGCGTACATGTTGGGATTTTTTTATATACTTGGCGTTTTTTTTTTTACCTTTGTGAGGTTTTTTTTAGTTATCCAACTTTGATCTCAATTTTTTTTTAATATGCTTTGATTGTATCTACAAGATGCTTTTTTTCCGAAAATGATCCATCAAACTCTTTACGAGAAAAAAATATAAAAAATTACTTTAATTAATTTAACTATCATCTACCCGTTTGATTGATTTAAAAAAATATATATGTTGTTGTTTATTGCTCAAAAATATTATTTTAAAAAAAATGGTAATTGTACCAAGCGCCTATGATATTGAAAAAAAAAATTTTAAGTTGAAATATTTTTTTTCAATGTTGTTATTCTCGAATTTGGACCCTAATTTTTTGTTTCGTGTGTTGCAATTGTGTCCACATCATTATATTTTTTTTAAAGCGATTCATTGAACCGCTTACGAGAAAAAAATTAATTACGAAAAATTATTATTATTTTTTACTCTTAAACACGTGTAGTTGGGAGACTAATATTTTAGGAAATTGTAAGTTCCATCGATAGTAACTTACAAAGAAAATTTAAGCTCTATACCTGCGGGGGCAGATTGACCGTGCTTACCCGGCTACGGCCTTTATAACATACACAATACAAAAAATACACAAAATTATGAAATAAAAAATATGAATATATAATGTTATTACTAGAAAAGTACTACTTTTGTTAAAAAATTAATTAATACGTATCAAACCTCATAAAAAAAGGAAAAGAAAATTTTTTTATCTTGGTGCATGTCTTTTCATATTAATTAGATATAATATATATATAAACATAAAAAACAAATATAAATATAGAATACAGATAGAAAATATATAAAACAAAACAAACTATACTTTATATACATATACTAACTATATACAAAAATATTATTTAAAGGAATTCGGACCAATTAACTCATCTAAAGTTACATTATTTTCTGCTGCTCCATTATCTTCTTGCACGAAAGATTCATCTGCTCTCTTATCCATGCTACAAGAATTTTTATTAGATTAGTAAAATTTAATAAAAATTGTATTTATATTATATGACATATTTTTCTTTCTGCAGATTAGAGAAATTTAGTTTATTCGCATGCTGCTCTAAAGATTGGTTATCTTCTTGCACCAAAGATTTCTTTGTTTTATTCAAGCTTAAAATAATATTAAAATTGTGTTAATTTTGTAAAACTTTATAACTAAATATATTATATTTTATTTATAAAATTTATAAAAAGATAAAAGCAACATATTTTTTTTTCTTTGTATTACGTTCGCTTGCATGTCTTAACCAAGATTTGATGGGTTCTGAAATATTTTGTTCAGTAGCTTCGGGGAAATAAATTCGTACTGCACCTAAAATAATATACATCTAATATGTAATAAATATTTAGGAAAAAGTAAGGCATTAAGTTGAAAAAAAGTAAATAAAATTATAGATGAGCTAAAAATAGAAGATTAAATATAATAATTAGAAAATGTCACGTAATTAATAAAACTGAAAATATCTAAATAAGTTTTAAAAAAATAATTGATTTTGTTTGCATATTTCTTATATTTAACAATATTACACAAAGAATGAGTATTTATTTTAGTAGTTTAGATTAATATTTAGATTAATATTTTAAATTAATATTTACCAAATATAATTTTTCGTAAATATAAATCAAAGAATGGATATTTTTTCTTTCCGCCGACATAACTAAATTTACTTCCGACTGAATCGCTCATAATTCTTCGTAATATATTAAATGTAATTGATTTAATATCTGTTCCGCCAATTCGCGCCAGTTGTATCACCTAAAAAAATAAATAAAATCAAGATTATTTTATTTTTACATCGTTATTTTAAATGTTTATATTTTAAAATATACATACTAATGCTTTACGATTAATATTTGTTGATATTCATATCTAGCATTTACGATTCATAACATTTGTCTATGGTTTTATGGCGCTGTGAGCGACAACGTTCTTTTTTGTACTACACCAGCAACTCTACCTTTTGCCTTTATCCATGGCGCTACTATCCTCTGTACGAACGTGTCGTTATAATAAAGTATTTGCGCCCATTATACAAAAGGTCCATTTTTTATTTAAGTTCCATCAATATTATTATTAATTAATAATATCTAAATAAATAATGGCTAATTATGAGCCTGAGCACGGTAAGAATTGCGCAGATTGTTTTCTTTGTGTATCTTCTTTATTAATGAACGTTTCGGTCCTATGTTCGGACCTTCCTCAGCATCTATCGGATTATAACATTGTTTTGTTGTTACAACGTGGTTACAAGTTTAATTGTTGTATATACATACATGTTTAATGATATCATGTGCATTTATTATTGGCCCGCTAACCTTGCCCGAATGCGGTGAGCATCCCTCCGGTGCCAACCATGAAGGAAGCATGTGTTATATTGTGTTTTTTAGAACACATTGCGATATCCGAACCTTCAAGATGTTTATAGAGGGTTAATTTTTTGGTGTGAGATTAATTGTCTTATATACGAAGGCCACTCACCCCTGTCGTGAACACACTTTTAATGAACGGATACCCATTAGCGTTTATATTTACCACAATGCATGAACGCATTAAAAAATTAGTTTCAACACAAAATAAAAAATTGACAATGAATCCCAGCAATATTGACCCCCAACGCATCTCATATTTCAATATTCCGTACGTAACAAAAATATCGGAGCAATTCAGACCTG
The DNA here is from genome assembly GCA_009859135.1 of Formica selysi. NCBI lineage: Eukaryota > Metazoa > Arthropoda > Insecta > Hymenoptera > Formicidae > Formica > Formica selysi. The sequence continues at coordinate 114,594 of WHNR01000078.1, read as the reverse complement.
CGATCCGTGACTTAGATACTAAACTCTCATACAACGGAATGAATAAATTAAGACAGTTCATAAAAGTACAAAAAGACATTCTGCCGAATGAATCACGAAATAATGTCGTCTACAAAATCTCTTGTAAGGATTGCGACGCATCTTACGTCGGACAGACAAGCAGACTTTTAAAAACTCGATTGACAGAACATCGCAATCATATTAACCGGAAAACATCGCAACATTCTGTCATCACGGACCATAGATTAAAAAACCATGAATTTGCGTGGGATAAGGTGGAAGTTTTGGACGAGGAGCACATATACGGGAAACGCTTGATGTCTGAAATGATCTTCATTAAAAGACAAACAAACAGTCTGAATCTGCAGAGCGACACAGAAAGCTTGCATCACGCGTATCTCACGTTGGTGGACAGTTTAAAGAAAATATAATCATCGCGCTAATACACACGTCATGAACACGTCACATGTCAACACAACACACCGGCGCGTAATGTCAAACGAGAGACAAACAAATACGATAGATTTAAACATAATTTAAAAAGAGACAGTTGTGTCTTGTGTCGAGGCCCGCAGTGCATTGCTTCGATAAGGGGTGAGTGGCCTTCGTATATAAGACAATTAATCTCACACCAAAAAATTAACCCTCTATAAACATCTTAAAGGTTCGGATATCGCGATGTGTTCTAAAAACACAATACAACATGTGCTTCCTTCATGGTTGGCACCGGAGGGACGCTCACCGCATTCGGGCAAGGTTAGCGGGCCAGAATAAATGCACATGATATCATTAAACATGTATGTATATACACAATTAAACTTGTAACCACGTTGTAACAACAAAACAATGTTATAATCCGATAGATGCTGAGGAAGGTCCGAACATAGGACCGAAACGTTCATTAATGAAGAAGAGACACAAAGAAAACAATCTGCGCAATTCTTACCGCGCTCAAGCTCATAATTAGCCATTATTTATTTAGATATTGATTATCAGAGCCTTTAATTTATTATTAATTAATAGTTGTTCCAATTCCTCTAATGTTTCTATCGGAAAAAATTCCATGTATGGGTATGTCTGATTCAACATCTTTTTTTTTTTATTTTATCATTTAATCCAAAAGTCTGAATTTGATTCTGTATATTATCTAATTTAATGTTCATATTATTTTGTTGCTCATGTATCGTTGAAATTTTAAAATCTATGTCTAAGAGTTTTCGAACAACATATCGTTGAAAATCTGTCATTGCTGTAAGTTAAAACATATTGTAAAATAATGAAATATATGTACATGTAAATTACAATATAATATAAGTTAGTACTTACAAGTATTAACAGAATCAGTTTTAAACGCTTGAAGGTTAAGTGTATTTTTTTGTTTTACATTATGATTAAAATCATGTCCTACAACAATAAAAAATAAAAAATGTTAAACGTTTAAATTTTAATTAGTTTTAAAACTATTTAATGATATTGAGAAAAGAATTATTACATGTACTTACTTACATTGATTACCTGTATTATTATTATTTAGTGAAGTACAATTGTATTTACATCCCAATAAACATTAAATAACAGTAATATAATATCAATGTTATAATTTTCCATTCAACGATGTAACTATAATGTAACACGTATTGTATATAACTTTCCGCCGACATAACTAAATTTACTTTCCGACTCGAATGCTCATAATTCTTCGTAATATTAAATGTATTGATTTAATATCTTTCCGCCAATTCGCGCCAGTTGTATCACCAAAAAAATAAATAAAATCAAGATTATTTTATTTTTACATCGTTATTTTAAATGTTTATATTTAAAATATACATACTAATGCTTTACATTAATATTTGTTGATATTCATATCTACATTTACGATTCATAACATTTGTCTATGGTTTTATGGCGCTGTGAGCGACAACGTTCTTTTTTTGTACTACACACCAGCAACTCTACCTTTGCCTTTATCCATGGCGCTACTATCCTCTGTACGAACGTGTTCGTTATAATAAAGTATTTGCGCCCATTATACAAAAGGTCCATTTTTTATTTAAGTTCCCATCAATATTATTATTAATTAATAATATCTAAATAAATAATGGCTAATTATGAGCCTGAGCACGGTAAGAATTGCGCAGATTGTTTTCTTTGTGTATCTTCTTTATTAATGAACGTTTCGGTCCTATGTTCGGACCTTCCTCAGCATCTATCGGATTATAACATTGTTTGTTGTTACAACGTGGTTACAAGTTTAATTGTTGTATATACATACATGTTTAATGATATCATGTGCATTATTATTGGCCCGCTAACCTGCCCGAATGCGGTGAGCATCCCTCCGGTGCCAACCATGAAGGAAGCATGTGTTATATTGTGTTTTTTAGAACACATTGCGATATCCGAACCTTCAAGATGTTTATAGAGGGTTAATTTTTTGGTGTGAGATTAATTGTCTTATATACGAGGCCACTCACCCCTGTCGTGAACACACTTTAATGAACGGATACCCATTAGCGTTTATATTTACCACAATGCATGAACGCATTAAAAAATTAGTTTCAACACAAAATAAAAAAATTGACAATGAATCCCAGCAATATTGACCCCCAACGCATCTCATATTTCAATATTCCGTACGTAACAAAAATATCGGAGCAATTCAGACCTGCGATCCGTGACTTAGATACTAAACTCTCATACAACGGAATGAATAAATTAAGACAGTTCATAAAAGTACAAAAAGACATTCTGCCGAATGAATCACGAAATAATGTCGTCTACAAAATCTCTGTAAGGATTGCGACGCATCTTACGTCGGACAGACAAGCAGACTTTTAAAAACTCGATTGACAGAACATCGCAATCATATTAACCGGAAAACATCGCAACATTCTGTCATCACGGACCATAGATTAAAAAACCATGAATTTGCGTGGGATAAGGTGGAAGTTTTGGACGAGGAGCACATATACGGGAAACGCTTGATGTCTGAAATGATCTTCATTAAAAGACAAACAAACAGTCTGAATCTGCAGAGCGACACAGAAAGCTTGCATCACGCGTATCTCACGTTGGTGGACAGTTTAAAGAAAATATAATCATCGCGCTAATACACACGTCATGAACACGTCACATGTCAACACAACACACCGCGCGCGTAATGTCAAACGAGAGACAAACAAATACGATAGATTTAAACATAATTTAAAAAGAGACAGTTGTGTCTTGTGTCGAGGCCGCAGTGCATTGCTTCGATAAGGGGTGAGTGGCCTTCGTATATAAGACAATTAATCTCACACCAAAAAATTAACCCTCTATAAACATCTTAAAGGTTCGGATATCGCGATGTGTTCTAAAAAAACACAATACAACATGTGCTTCCTTCATGGTTGGCACCGGAGGGACGCTCACCGCATTCGGGCAAGGTTAGCGGGCCAAGAATAAATGCACATGATATCATTAAACATGTATGTATATACAACAATTAAACTTGTAACCACGTTGTAACAACAAAACAATGTTATAATCCGATAGATGCTGAGGAAGGTCCGAACATAGGACCGAAACGTTCATTAATGAAGAAGAGACACAAAGAAAACAATCTGCGCAATTCTTACCGCGCTCAAGCTCATAATTAGCCATTATTTATTTAGATATTGATTATCAGAGCCTTTAATTTATTATTATTAATAGTTGTCCAATTCCTCTAAATGTTTCTATCGGAAAAAATTCCATGTATGGGTATGTCTGATTCAACATCTTTTTTTTTTTATTTTATCATTTAATCCAAAAGTCTGAATTTGATTCTGTATATATCTAATTTAATGTTCATATTATTTTGTTGCTCATGTATCGTTGAAATTTTAAAATCTATGTCTAAGAGTTTTCGAACAACATATCGTTGAAAATCTGTCATTGCTGTAAGTTAAAACATATTGTAAAATAATGAAATATATGTACATGTAAATTACAATATAATATAAGTTAGTACTTACAAGTATTAACAGAATCAGTTTTAAACGCTTGAAGGTTAAGTGTATTTTTTTGTTTTACATTATGATTAAAATCATGTCCTACAACAATAAAAAATAAAAAATGTTAAACGTTTAAATTTAATTAGTTTAAAACTATTAAATGATATTGAGAATGAAATTATTACATGTACTTACATTGATTACCTGTATTATTATTATTTAGTGAAGTACAATTGTATTTACATCCCAATAAACATTAAATAACAGTAATATAATATCAATGTTATAATTTTCCATTCAACGATGTAACTATAATGTAACACGTATTGTAATATAACTGTTACATCGTTGAGTGAGAAATTATAACATTGATGTTACATTATTGTTATTGAATATTTACTGGGATTATATTTCACTAAATAATAATAATATAGGTAATCAATGCAAATACATATAATAATTTCTGCATTTATTTTCAAATTTTGATCTATTAGTGACGTTGTTTTCATATTTTCATATTTCTTTTGTTCCAATATATTTTTAAAGTAATTTTAAAGTAAATATAAAATGCTAGTACATCATGTTGTGTACTATTATAAATATACAAAAGTTATATTATCAGTCTCTTTCAATTTAAATAAAATATATAAGCCTTTTTTTAAGTTGTTCAAAAATTGGAAATAAGTCTAATTATGAAAACTGAAAAGTTGAAGTTTCTTTCAATTACAAACGAATGTAAATCTCTTAAATACCTTGAAATAAGAAAAGTGTATTTACATACATACATACTTAAAATTAACAGCTCATATATTACTATAAATTACCTGTATTATTAATTGAATCCTGAAGTGTTTCTATACTTGTTGTTTTGATTTTGTGTTTCTTGGTAGATCGTCATTTTCATTTCCCATCTGTTTTAATACACCTTTGCCTATATAAATGAAAAATAAAATCGTTATACTGTATATATTATATATTATAGTATATATTGTAAATCTTTCTACACTATATACATTATAAATTTTTCTACTAACTTTTAAATAACATTTTATTTATTGGTTTTTCGTTTGATTGTATATTATTAATATCTTTCTTTTGTGGTACTTTTGGGTAAGATGGTACACGAACTAGTTTTTCTTCTCCACTAAAACTTTCTTCACTACTTAAAACAGCCTTTGCTCTATGCTTTCTACTTTTTTTTTGAAATTTCATCATCTTCACTTTCAGAATTTATATCTGATATAAATTCCGCTTTTTTAAATTTCTGTATTCCTTTTTCATATGCATCTAAAAAATAGTACAATAAAAATTATTTGATCAAAAAAGATTGCAAATTCTTAAATAAAAAAATTCTCGTTGATTGAAAATAGAGTGTTATTGTCTAAAAATGTAAATAACTTGTTAAACATTTTTTATCTATAGGTTACACAGCATGCTACATTTAATATTATTTTATATTAAAAGTTATTGAATGAATAATAAAATAAAAGCGCAAATGACTCTACATTAATATTATTTTTTATTTATTTCTTACATTTATTACTTACTTGCAGTTGCTAAAATTCTATTAATTCCATACAGCAGCCAAGAGTCCATTTTTGATATACATTTTTGCACAGCTTTGAAAAATCTTTCATTTGATGTAAAAGTCGGCCAATATGCCTGCTTTTTATTTTCTGTTATCCAAGAGGAAGGTATCATTTGTAGCCCATCATCAAACTCCACTATGGCGTATTGCTCTATATGAAAATAAACTAACTATAAAAGTATTTTATATATATATATATATAATATATATATATATATATATATATATATATATATATATTGTGACGTGACGTTTTTGGGACGTCCGTCACAAGGGCCGAATGGCCCGATCGGGGGCGGTTTTTCGGGGGCCTGCGTCCTCCTAATTTAAGGAGAGAACGGCCCGATCGTCAGATCGATGAGATTTAACTTTTGTTTAGAATAATTATCGAAAATGTAAGCTCGATATGAGCCCGCGAGTTAGTTGTCGGCACATGGTTGAGCGGCGAGATCCCATCCGGCGGAAAGGGAAAGGAAGAAAGAAGAGCGACAGCCGAGAGCGGGAGTCCGGGACACCCAGGAAGCAGGAGACGTCAGGTCGTAGTCTTCTAACGTTAAAAACACTTTTGGTTGCTAGTACACCTCGCTGCCGGTAATTTTATCTTTTACGGCAGGTACAGAGATGCGAAGGGCCGGAAGGAACCGGCCGAAGGGGCGGCCACTCCACCCGCACGAAGCGAGGGAGTCCCAAGTACGGAGCGACGAGAGTACTCTCATCCATGGACCTATTCTACGAGATAGGAACGAGAGCCGATCGGACGCTACCGGAAATCTGCATCTCCCAGCCGAACAACCGCAGATTTTGGAAATCCCGGGGCGAAGAGCCCACCAATACGGCCGTGACGATCACAAGGACCGCAAGGACCGCAGGACGGCTCTGCGTAACGCGAAAGCGCCACAGGTGGCACGATAGCGATTTATCGCGCCGGCGTGTCTCCTGCAAGACTCTCGCTCGGCACTGTTCGGCGAGCTTTCCGGTAGGACGCAGGTCTCAGGACGTGAGCGAGCGATACAGAATTCGAAGGAACTGCGAAGTATTCCGATCGGTGGGACGAGCGTCGTCAACCCAATTTTGTTGCCGATTTATTGTAGGTAATTAATTCGGATGAGTCGCGCCCTTAATAGTTGTCGAGCCACGCGTTTTGTGAATTAACTTTGTGGAATTTTTGGTAGATTACGTCGCACGGCCGACGGGCACTCGGCACTCATCCGAATTACATAAAATAAGCTCTCTCTATTCATTTCGCCGCCGCCGACAGTCATTAATGTTCGTTTCGCGTTAATAATCATTGTATGTTGTAAATTGTCGGGATTTTCACGCTCGCGCGATCGATATTCGGGATCGCGCAAAGTATTACGTCACGCGACTCGTACACCACAGTCATTCTCGATAGTTCCCGTATTCTTTTGTGTATTGTTAGCCACTATCTTGTACAAGTGATGCGTAATTAGAGTGAGGAGAAAGCGTAATTCTCTAAAATCGGACAGAGTATCTATCGGGTGTCGTTGAGCCCACTATTAGTTTCCGCGAGTCATTCGAAATATATTTCACGTATTTCAACGCAAAGGTCGTCGTCATTGTTATCGGGACACATATCAGCTCACCGCGAGCCATGTAAAAGACCGATTCGAGTCGTATAATCGGAAAATTTCCATTGTATTGGGGTGGGTTCACGGACGTGCGTAAAGTAATTACCGGTGCGTTCGAGAGATTTCTTTAGTTGTCGCGGCCTGAATAAGTCACATACGGTGGAAATCCTCGCGGCCTAAAAGTCGAGTTAAATCACATAAGGCGTCCGGTGATCCGATACTGTTGCGCGCGGTCATGCCCATCTCCGCGGAAATAAACGATATCTCGTTCGCATGGAAAATATCAGCTGTCACCGAAAGCTATTGGTTATACGGACCACTCTATTCTTTTATTGTTAAAATATTACTGTTATTTCTATTTCAAAACATTGAAGGCTTTATTTTAGATCCCGTGTTCTCGATTCTCTACTTTCTTCCGTTCCCCGAGCCACCCCCTCTATCTCTTGGGAATACGGTCTAGCCGCGTATTCTGCCGTCGCGTTAATTATCGGTTCCGCTAATTTTTCTCGTGTTTGCTGTCGTCTTACGTGGTGCGGCCTGCCGTACCTGGCGCCCAACTCGGTTTTGTTTTTTTTTCGCGTAAATTCTGATCTTTGAAGCGGAATCGATCTTCGAGGTACGCGCCGAAGGTGTGCCGTGGGCATCGAAAACCGTCCGCCAAATAAATAATTAAATAATTATTTAAAAATAAGAATACGGTTACAATATAATATATATATATATATATATAATATATATATATATATATATATTACAGGGTGGTCCTCGTAACGGTCGCCACGATTTTTAAGGCACTTACAATAATCTGACATAAAAAAGTCATAAACAGAAATTTATCAGTTTCTAACCGGCAACAAATTGCAATAATAAAAATTGACTAAACTTTTTTTTCCATAGAAAAGCAAGGTCACCTTCAATTTTTTAAATGGAACTGCCTACTTTTTATTGCATATTCTTGTAGCTTATCTCGAGAGCTTTTCAAAACACTATAATAAAGTATTTTTTCATTAAGTACTTTTTGAGTTATTTTATATTTTATTCTGACATATTTTGATATAAAAAATAAAATATCTCGTAAAATATTTAGTTTTCGATAATCTTACCGTAATACTTTTATGTACAGAATAATGAGACAAATCAATTAGTAAAAAAAAATAATTGTTTTTAAGAAAAGTATGTAATTATTTATAATTTATTTTTTAAAACAATTATTCGTTTTTTTTTAAACTAATTGATTTGTCTCATTATTTTGTACATAAAAGTGTTACGGTAAGATTATCGAAAACTAAATATTTTACGAGATATTTTAATTTTTATATCAAAATATGTCAGATTAAAATATAAAATAACTCAAAAAGTACTTAATGAAAAAATACTTTATTATAGTGTTTTGAAAAGCTCTCGAGATAAGCTACAAGAATATGCAATAAAAAGTAGGCAGTTTCATTTAAAAAATTGAAGGTGACCTTGCTTTTTTATGGAAAAAAAAGTTTAGTCAATTTTTATTATTGCAATTTGTTGCCGGTTAAAAACTGATAAATTTCTGTTTATGACTTTTTTATGTCAGATTATTGTAAGTGCCTTAAAAATCGTGGCGGCCGTTACGAGGACCACCCTGTGTATATATATATATATATATATATATATATATATATATATATATATATATATACACATTAAGACGTGTATATATTATGAATATATAAAATTATTTTAATGTTTCTAAAACTATATATGCAATAATTTGCATATAACATGAAATATAAACGATACAAATCTGGGACCATATATTTTAATACGACCCGGGCACGCCAAGTTTTTATATTTTGTTTAGTGTAAGTTTGTTTTATGCGACTTTGAGTTTATGAAAAATTTTCTTTCGAATTATACATCCTGCAAGATATACTTTGCAAATCAAAAGAATTTTAATCGCACTTAACATCAACAATATGATTTGATATTATAGCATGTAATACCCTTAATAAACTCTAAAATAGTGTAATTTGTGATATACAATATTCAAAATTGTTGAACTTATTTTAAAAATCAGATTTCTGTTAATAAAATTAAAATGCGTTTTAATTTCATAGAAACCCGTGAATCTGTGTATCTGTCTATAACATTTCTATAAATACAAGATTGATTTTATGACAAATACTATTTCAAATTACAAATCTTTATAAACTGAATTGCTTCTAAATACATGGCTAGTTAACTATTGATTTCATTTAGTTTTGATTTTTGATTTTTTAAAGATTTTTATTTTTTAGAGTTATTTTTTAGAGGAAAATCTTTTTTTATTTTTTATTTTGTATGAAATTATTTTTCAAAGAAAAACTTTTTTAAAAGTTATTTTTGGGGATAGATATTAAACTTTCTTTGCGTACATGGGATTTTTTTATATACTTGGCGTATTCTTTTTTTACCTTTGTGAGGTTTTTTTAGGTGATCTCATTGCTTTTTGTAAAAATTTATATTTTTTCTGCAAAAAATGTACAAGGAATAACTTTTTTAAAAGTTATTTTGTAGGGATAGATATTAAACTTTTTTTGCGTACATGTTGGGATTTTTTTATATAACTAATATTATAGTAGCATGTTGCGCAATATGAGATATTTATAAGTTTTCCTTTTTTTATAAAATAATGTAATGTTAGTTATACGTATGTCAAGAAAATCGAAGTATACATATTATATATGTATACTAATAAAGCAAATAACATTTTGTTGCAGTAAGATCCACTTTTTCATACATAGTATTTACTTATTATTCTTAAAGTGGATGTAACTGCAACAAAATGTTATTTGCTTTGTCAGTATACATGCATAATGTATACTTTGATTTTCTTGGCATACGTATAACCAATATTATAGTAACATGTTGTACAATGCGAAATATTTATAATGCCAAAAAAGATAAATGAAGTACCATAGAAGATACCAAAAAAGACAAAGTATTTTTTATTTTAAGTATTTTTTTTTAAGTATTTTTTTCTTTTTTTTAGATATTATCTTGCGATAATAGATTTTATTTATATAGAATTGGTATTCGTTTTATTTTTAATAATATGATATAATTTTTATCTAATAATAATAAAGTTCAATAATTATAAGTAAATCACAATAATAAAGTTTTATTTATGTAGAATATCTTACAATAATAAAGTTTTATTGTATAATTGGCATTTATTAATTTTATTTTTAGTATATAATGTTCAACAATAATATATATGTGCTTACATTATATTATTTTACAATAATACAGTAGTTTTATTTATGTAGAATTGGCACTTAATTTTATTGAATCCTATATCGGCAATAAAATCTTGTTTTTTATTTTTTTTTATATATTTAGCGATTAAAATTTGTTCCAATAAAATCCACTTTGAGAATAATAAATACTACGTATGTATACTTTGGCTTTCTTTGCATACATATAACTTACATAGTATTTACTTATTATTCTTAAAGTGGATGTAACTGCAACAAAATGTTATTTGCTTTGTCAGTATACATGCATAATGTATACTTTGATTTTCTTGGCATACGTATAACCAATATTATAGTAACATGTTGTACAATGCGAAATATTTATAATGCCAAAAAAGATAAATGAAGTACCATAGAAGATACCAAAAAAGACAAAGTATTTTTTATTTTAAGTATTTTCTTTTAAGTTTTTTTTTCTTTTTTTAGATATTATCTTGCGATAATAGATTTTATTTATATAGAATTGGTATTCGTTTTATTTTTAATAATATGATATAATTTTTATCTAATAATAATAAAGTTCAATAATTATAAGTAAATCACAATAATAAAGTTTTATTTATGTAGAATATCTTACAATAATAAAGTTTTATTGTATAATTGGCATTTATTAATTTTATTTTTAGTATATAATGTTCAACAATATATATGTGCTTACATTATATTATTTTACAATAATACAGTAGTTTTATTTATGTAGAATTGGCACTTAATTTTATTGAATCCTATATCGGCAATAAAATCTTGTTTTTTATTTTTTTTTATATATTTAGCGATTAAAATTTGTTCCAATAAAATCCACTTTGAGAATAATAAATACTACGTATGTATACTTTGGCTTTCTTTGCATACATATAACTAATACTATAATAACATGTTGTGATATTGCGAGATATATATTTGTAAGTTTTTTTTAAAAAATAACGTATCAGTTATATGTATGCAAAGAAAGTCAAATATATATACTATGTATATTGACAAACGGATTACTAAATTAAAAGCGATTAAAATTTTGTTCCAATAAGATCCACTTTGAGAATAATAAATACTATGTATAATATACTTTGGCTTTCTTTGCATACATATAACTAATATTTATAATAGCATGTTGTACAATTGCGAGATATATGTGTAAAATATAATTATAGATAGAATATTTAAATAAAATTTAATATATATATAAAAGTTATAATTGTTTTTTTATTTTACACAAACGTACACTACGCAAAAAAATTAAAGGGCCACTTTCTTCCTTCTACAAAAAAGGCAATTTTCAAGTGGCTGCAACTTCGTCGCATATAATCGGATTGAGATCAATAAAAAAGCGTTACAAAGCTTGAAGTTTCTAGTTTTAGAATTTTTTAGTCAAGTCCAATTCTTTTCATTTGTTACGAAGTTACATTATGAAAAAGCAACGTCCGTCGATTGACTAAATTTTTCAAAAGTTTGTCAAAGAATGCCGAAGAAAAAAAAAATTGTAGCACAATTTCGTTAATTGGATTTTAAAGAGCAGAGTTTTATCTTTAATATGCTTTTTTAATAAATGTCCTACGATTTTTTTTCGCCGGGTTATTCACTACTGAAGTAAAATCGATCTATTGACTTTGAGCGTTCATAACTAGTGAAAAAATTATCGCACAATGATCATTAAAAAAGCAATTTAAAGAGAAAAGTCGGCACTTTAACATGTACTAATTGCTTTTTCAATTAATATCCATTGTTAAAGTGTAATCATTACTTTAAAATCAAGTAAAAATTGCACTTTTTCCCTTTTTCATTTAAATCAATGCAACTTAATGAAAAAACGTTAACATTTTTATGAACTCTACAATTTTTACAAGTAAAAGTATCCCAATTACATGTACAATCAGCCGAATCGATAAGATTTTTTTTTCTCTATATCTCGAAGACTTAAATCAAGTCTAAAATGAAAAACTCAATTACCGCCGGCATTAGCGTTATCCAAAGCGTACCACGTGGAGGTTGCACGGTCGGATTTACGCTTCTGTGTGTGTGTGTGTGTGTGTGTTGTGTGTGTGTGTGTATTGTGTGTGTGTTGTGTGTGTGTTGTGTGTGTTGTGTGTGTGTGTGTACGCGCACGAACAGAACGAGACCCCGCGATTCGTCACTCTCGCAGTATTTTATGACTCCAAACTCTCTGATGCGCATATGTATGTGTGTGTGTGTGTGTGTGTGTGTAATTAAATGTGCTGTGTAATTAAATTTTTTCAGAGTTAAAATCGTGTGTTGCCGCCTCTGTTTCGAATAACATCTTGCAAACGTTCTCGCATATTAATGCATCTTCGTATTTGTGCTTGCGGAAGGTTACGCCAAATTTGCTGGAGTGCGTGCGCTAATTCTTGTAGCGTTCTTAAAATTGGATATTGTCTTCGTAATCGACGACCAATCATGTCCCAAACATGTTCTATTGGATTTAAGTCTGGGCTCATTGCTGGATGGTTTAATACAGCAATATCATTTTCTCTTAAAATCGTCGCGTGATGTTTGCAGTATGAGGACGTGCATTATCTTGCATCAGTATAAAACGATTTCCTATCCGATTACGTATTGGCAAAACATGTGGACGCAAAATTTCATCGATATATCGTCTCGATGTCAATGCAGGTGATGAAATGACAACTAATGTTGTACGTAAATGTTGCGATATACCCGCCCAAACTATTACAGAACCGCCATGAAAAGCCGTAATATGTAGATTGCAATCCTGATTATTTCTTCTGCCTCTACGACGCCACACTTGTGCTCGTCTGTCGTTTCTATAAAGACAGAATCGAGATTCATCCGTAAAAAGAACATTATTCCATTGCCTATGATTCCATCTTATGTGAAAACGTGCATACGCTAATCGGGTACGGCGATGATGATTATTAAGCATAGGCACACGTAAAGGACGAAACGAACGCAGATGAGCTTCTCTTAATCGATTCCTGACAGTTTGTGCAGTAATCGGATGCGGAACTTGTCGTCTATGATTATAAAAACGGCTTGCAATTACATTTGCGTGGACAAACGGATCTATACGAGCGTGTCGAGCAATAACTCTATCTTCTCTGGAAGTAGTAACACGCCTTCGTCCTTGTCCTGAACGTCGATGGTACTGACCAGTTTCCTGGTAGCGAGAATAGGCACGACCAACAACAGAATGGCTTACTCCTATTAAATTTGCGACTTGTCTTTGACTGTAACCTTCTTCTAAAAGAGTTATCAGACGTACTAATTAATAATAATCAGACTCTAATTCCGTTTAATGTCGGTGCGGCATTGTACGTAAAACTAAAAAAAAAATTATTTATAGGTCTTAGAAATAAAGATCATAATTTATTGCAGTAAAAGAGTAAAGAATCAAAGAAATTATTGAAATATCAAAAAATGGTGTACCCAATTGCTATAACAATGATAAGGAAATCACAAAAACTAGCGTCTTTTTTTATAGCCAGTTTGCTCATTCAAGTGACGCCGAGCAATAAAAAAAAGTTGGCTGAAGTTGCTGAAGTTGGCGTATCAAGGCAGCAGTACTGCCACATTATGGGACGTGGAACGTAGAATGCCAATATTACAGATGTAGCACATTTGGCAACCAAAGTTCGTAAATGCTAACAATGATAAACAAATCAGAGAAGCTAGCATTTTTTTATATTGCATCTTAAGAGAAAATGATATTGCTGTATTAAACCATCTAGCAATGAGTCTAGACTTAAATCCAATGAAGCATGTTTGAACAAACATAATTGATCATCGATTACGAAATTAATATTCAATTTTAAGAACATTAAAAGAATTAGTGCACGCACTCCAATAAATGTGGCGTAACTTTCCGCAAGTGGAAATACGAAGATGCATTAATATGCGAGAATGTTTGCAAGATGTTATTCAAAACAGAGACGGCAACACAAGATTTTAACGTCCTGTAAAAAATTTAATTACACAAACACATTTAATTACACAAACACAATCAATATTTAATTATACACACACGGGCGCGCGCGCATTAGAAAGTTTGGAATCATAAAATACTACGAGAGTGACGAATCGCGGGGTCACGTTCTGTTTGTGCGTGTACACACAACACACACAACACACACACAATACACACACACACACACACACACAGAAGCGTAAATCCGACCGTGCAACCTCCACGTGGTACGCTTTGGATAACGTTAATGCCGGTGGTAACTGAATTTTTCATTTTAGACTTGATTTAAGTCTTCGAGATATAGAGAAAAAAAAATCTGATCGATTCGGCTGATTGTACATGTAATTGGGATACTTTTTACTTGTAAAAATTGTAGAGTTCATAAAAATGTTAACGTTTTTTCATTAAGTTGCATTGATTTAAATGAAAAAGGGAAAAAGTGCAATTTTTACTTGATTTTAAAGTAATGATTACACTTTAACAATGGATATTAATTGAAAAAGCAATTAGTACATGTTAAAGTGCCGACTTTTCTCTTTAAATTGCTTTTTTAATGATCATTGTGCGATAATTTTTTCACTAGTTATGAACGCTCAAAGTCAATAGATCGATTTTACTTCAGTAGTGAATAACTCGGCGAAAAAAAATCGTAGGACATTCATTAAAAAAGCAAATTAAAGATAAAACTCTTCTCTTTAAAATCCAATTAACGAAATCGTGCTACAATTTTTTTTTCTTCGGCATTCTTTGACAGACTTTTGAAAAATTTAGTTAATCGACGGACGTTGCTTTTTTTATAATATAACTTCGTAACAAATGAAAGAATTGGACTTGACTAAAAAATTCTAAAACTAGAAACTTCAAGCTTTATAACGCTTTTTTATTGATCTCAATCCGATTATATGCGACGAAGTTGCAGCCACTTGAAAATTGCCTTTTTTGTAAAAGGAAGAAAGTGGCCCTTTAATTTTTTTGCGTAGTGTATAATTAAATATAGTTTTTTTCAAGTCACACTTAATAAGTCTTTCTGTCTTTCAATATGTATGCAAGGAAAGCCAAAATATACATATACTACGTATATATACTGACAAACGGATTACTAAATTAAAGCGATTAAAATTTTTGTTCCAATAAGATCCACTTTGAGAATAATAAATACTATGTATATATAATACTTTGGCTTTCTTCGCATATGTATAACTAATATTGTAATAGAATGTTGTGCAATGTGATAATAATAATTATCATAGGTTTTTCTTAAATAATGTAATATAGTTATACGTATAACATTTGATCGGTTATTGAATTTTCTTAAATAATGTAATATAGTTATAACGTATAAAGAAAGCCAAAGTATACATACTATGTATGTATACTGATGAACAGATTAATAAATTAAAACGATCAAAATTTTGTTGCAGTAAGATCCACTTTGAGAATAATAAATAAATACTACGTTATGAATACTTCGGCTTCCCTTTGCATACGTGTAATATTATGTATAGCATGTTGCAATGCGAGATATATATTCATAAGTTTTTATGAACATTATCAGAGAGAAATCACTGACATTATTACATTTTTGATAAAATCGTAGGAATTTACAAGCAATTGCAACATGCTATTATAATATTACACGTGATTCAATGTGTTGAATAGCTTGAAATTTGTGAAACACAAATACCGAAAATAAATTTAAGCTATAATTATATAGTTATAATTATAGCTTAAATTATTTTCGGTATTCGTGTTTCACAAATTTCAAGCTATTCAACACATTGAATTCAACTTCAATTCAATCACTTAACATAAGAGCAAGGATTCCCCTTACCGCATTATAAATAGTAAATATTTCTTTTACTTCGACAGTTATTAATCGTTTTTATGTCCATCCGAAGTTAAGTGCTTTATGGTCACTTCCCTCTATCTGTGTGCAATGAAAAAGAACAAAATTTTAATATTTAATTTAATTTACATATCTGGTTTTATATGTGCTACTGAATGTTTTATATGTGCTACTATATTGTACTTACTGTCTGTTACTGCCAAATCTTTTTAACCCAATATGTTACGCTGTTTAGCAAAGTTCTTCAGCTAAAAGTATACCGGCCTTCTTGAAAGGATTGATTGATTTTGCTTTATCCTGCAAATAAGCGCTATAATTTAGACAATATTCAGATATAATCAAGAAATAATATACTTATAAAACAATAAATAAACATATATAAGCAGACGTATATAAGCAGATATATATACAAAATTTCAATCTACTTACTCGATAGGACCAAATATATTTTCTGCAGCAGATTCAAATATAACATTAACTTTATAATGTTTTATTATATTTTTGACGTCGCAAACATTAACCTTATAACGTTATTATATCTTGACGTCGCGATGCTACTGCGTACCGCTTGACACGTATCATATACGTACGCACGCACATACACATTGTCTCTCAAGGCGTATTTGCACACTCAAGCGAATAATCGTACATGAGCGCTGCAAACGCGCCTTGAGGGGACAAACTCGCTTTGCGTGTGTGCGTGCGAGCATACGTACGTGAGAGTCTGAAACTTATGATTATTATGATGATAATGATGAAAAACGAAAAATGTCACATTTCTGGTATACGATTATCATTCCTCAGGATTGACTGCACCAATCTTATTCAAACTGGTTGCAATCGAAAGCTTGCATCCACATTGTATCAGAAAAGTGCTGTTAGATTTTTGATTAACGGCTTGGTTCCTGAGGAATTTTAATCGAAAGTTTATTAGACGTAAAACTCCGGATAAGCTACTTGGTAGCGTCGCGGCCCCTGTACATAGGCAAACCGTTGACAAGCTGGAACGAATTTTTATATATACTTGGCGTCGCGACGCTACCGCGTCGCTTGATTTAACATATTTCATATAAATATCTTCTACTGGCCACATTTGTAATTCACTTAAACCATGCACACTAAATATTTTTAATAATGATGAAGAACATGGAGTGTTATAAAAATCTTGCTTGTGTAAAAATTTCTGACCTATAATCACATTTGTATTGAGATCTTTATTGTGTGCTATGTTCTTTATTAACACAATAATTCCATCAAATAATGCACAACAATTATCAGCTATTATTACATCAGTACGCAAAATCGTATTTGCTTTTCTAATTATTTTATATTGTGGATTACAGCAATCATGTATTAATGGCCCAAATGAATGAACGGATTTCAAATCTATCATAAAATTTTCATTTTTTTCTATTGTAAGCTTCTCTGCTACTTTATTTTTTTCAAATTCAATATATCTCCGAACAATTTGTTGCAATGGTTTGTCATACTTTCGCAACAATTTTTTTAATGTTTGTAAAAAATTTTCATATTTGAATGCACTAAAATTATCTAATTGGCCAAATTTCTTTGCATCCTATACAAGATGAATTAGACCGTATACATTATGAGAGACGTTATGAGTGCCATAAATTAATGCAAATGATGTAACAAAATGTTCTAGTAATTCTTGACAATAATCAAATAAATCTTGTAATTCTATAAAACATAATATTCTAATAGCTACATGTAACGTTATAAAATGATCATATATGTCACTACGAAGAAAATTTTTAAAAGCTATAGGTCCTGTGTACAGAAGGAGTTCTCGATATTCTGTAGCTTTCCAAAGTTTTGCGAAAGTCAATGATCGAGGTTTTCGTGCAAACTCACATGGTACATGTACTTTTAATATAGTTTCTAAGTTTAATGATATGTTTTGACATTTTCTATTCTCTAAACGAAATTGTTTATTGTCAAACAACCATAAATACAATTGTTACGTCCAGCGGACTCCACGATTCTTTTCTTTCATCGTGAATAGAGATTAGCGGTATCTTAAGAGCGCACTACGTCTAGAAATAAACAAATGGAAACTGAAAGGCGAGACAAACTTTTTGAAAACAAAAATTGAAAGGATATATGATACAAAAAGAAAACTAGAGCATATCTGATCTAAGAAGATAAACAAATTAATCAGTAAATATTAACCACTAGAAGCTCGGGTGACAAATTCTCTTACGAATCTAAACTATGTTTGACAGCTCTCGTAATAAACAATTTCGGTACCAGGAATCCAAATGAAAAACAAAACGGACGGTAAAAATGATACCACGTGCGCTCGCCTGACAGATCTCCGTTACGCGATATCTACGTTAAAATAAACTCAAGTAAATAATAAAAGGCATAACTCTTACTCAATTGCAACAACTCTCCATTGGGCGAACCTAATTCTATAAATAAAAGCCTTCACCAATACCTAAGGTTCTAACATCTCCAATGCTAAAGGCAACGCCCCCAGTAACATCGGAGGGCGTGATTAAAAAATTCAATTCGTGAAAAAATATTAACAAAGCCAATGGAGAGGAAGAGCAAAGGGCTTAATATACTCCGAACCATTCCTCGCGGAGACATTATTATTACAGTTCATCATTCATTACAGTTCATTAGGCATTACAGTTCCTTAGTCAGTACAGTTTTTTGTTCAGTTCAATTCACAGTTCACACTTCTATTCATTTCTCGATTTTGTTAATAATCACTTCGATTTCAGTTTTAAATTTTATACAAATTCTAAGTGTCTCGAAAACCGCGTTGTTTGGTGCAAGTTAGAAAATTTAGACATTCAGTGCAAATTTGGAAAACCTTGTGCCAAGTGACTGCAGCGACTGCGAACCGCATTCCAACCAGTCAGGTCGAGCTCTAGCCGATTCATCGGAACTCGCCTCGCCCTTCGGAGCCTTTCATTGTCTGATTTTCATTTGTTACCAACGTACTCGATAAGTAGTAAGTGATTTGAATGTTCTCAAATCTGTTTTCTTTTTCTTTCACATCTGTGAATTTGAAATAATTCTTGGATTATTAATTATAATAAATCAATCAGTAACTTCAATCATTTACGTTTCAATCTTAACTTACTTTCCTATTCGGCCTTCTCTCCTTTAGCCCTTCTACTCCCTTCTCTGGAATATTACCTTGGATCTTATATTACCTGTTACTAAGGGTCATCTGCATTTAGCAGAGCGACTCGTGATTTTTTTTTCGTCGCCAAGGGTCACCTGCATTTAGCAGAGCGACTCGTGATTCTCCTTCGTCGCCAAGGGTCACCTGTATTTAACAGAGCGACTCGCGATTTCCTATCTGTTGTTAAGGGTCACCTGTATTTTACAGAGCGACTCGCAACTTCCCACCTGTCACCTGCATTTAGCAGCGCGACTCGTGATTTTCCTTCGTCGCCAAGGGTCACCTGCATTTAGCAGCACGACTCGTGATTTTCCTTCGTCGCCAAGGGTCACCTGCAGTTAGCAGCGCGACTCGTGATTTTCCTTCGTCGCCAAGGGTCACCTGTATTTAACAGAGCGACTCGTGATTTGTTGTTTGTTGTTAAGGGTCACCTGTGTTTTATAGAGCGACTCGCAACTTCCTGTCTGTCACCAGGGGTCACCTGCATTTAGCAGAGCGACCCGTGATTTCATTTGTTATACCTCCCGTCTTCTATGTCATTCAGAAAAATTTTTCTTTTTTATATAAAACATATATATATATATATATATACAGGGTGTCCCAAAGCACCTTTGACAACGCTCGTGAGCAGGTAGAGCACAGTAAACTGAACAGAAAAGTCCTATACCATTTTTTTCTATAACGCTTAATAAAGGAGTTATTATTGAATAAAGTCTGGTCAATCAGCGCCGACTTTTAGCCGGACGCACGTCAGTGAGCCGCCCGTCTGTTAGTGTGCGTCGCCGTAGCGACGGAACGCTCACGCACACTACCAGGCGCGCGGCTAAAGGTCGACGCTGATTGGCCAGACGTTATTCAATAATAACTCCTTTATTAAGTGTTATAAAAAAAAATGTTACAGGACTTTTCTGTTCAGTTTACTGTGCTCTACCTGCTCACGAGCGTTGTCAAGGGTGCTTTGGGACACCCTGTATATATATATATTATAAGGATAAATGGGGCGTCCCGTTTGACCACGTTGATATTGACCACGGTCCCGATTGACCACGTTGAGATTGACCACGTTGCGATTGACCACGTTGCGATTGACCACGTTGATATTGACCACAGTCCCGATTGACCACAGTCCCGATTGACTACGTTGATATTTACCACGGCTCCGATTGACCACGGTCCCGATTGACCACGGTTCAAATTGACCACGGACCTGATTGACCACGTTGATATTGACCAGTGCTGGGATTTACTTGCACATTTCGGCCCGATTCCGTGGCTCACGCCTATTGCCCCCCACTCCTCGCTCGCGCGTTAGCAACGAGTCGCCAGATACGCGTAACTAAGGAGCGCGACGCTATGTCTCAGGAGCGTCCGCATGTAAGAATGCCCAAAAGCCCTAGCCCTAAATATAATGATAAAACTTATTAAATCAATATATTAATTATATATTCCGTTTATATAATTTACATATTTTTGTGATACTTTATTCAAAGTTTTCTCTTAACCCGATTTACAATTATATCAATTTATAACGTCAAAATATATGTAATTTATTTTCGCGTACATTAAAATCATATTATCGATAATGTCAAAAATATACTCGTAATATATAATTATAATATAGAACGATTGCAATATAATTATAATATAATTGTAATTGCGAGACAATAGATTTCCACATCACCCATGAGGTACTATTGTTAATGCGTTTTTTTTAAGTGGTTTCCCCAGTAGGCCTATTCCACTAAGGAAGAATAATCCGTTCGCGTACATATATATATGGAAAGGAAAATTATATTAAAGATGAGAAAATAAAAGAAAAGAACAAGAGAACAATCGCGTAAACATCAATTTGATTTTCTAAGCCGTTTATGTGAATTTACAAGGGATAAAATATCTACGGGAATATTAGATGAACTAGAGCGCATCAACGAAGATAATGATGTATCGCTCAAACAACAACGTTTATCTGTTTTCGTATATTTTAATTTTGAGAAAGAACATTCACATAAATACGTAGAGCCGAACATAGAAAAAATTCGAAGACCAAATTTTATAAGTTCGGGATACTTCGATGAATCTAAAATCTTAAAGAATTCAACACCTTTTTCTGGCCGTGGTTTAAGAGACAGATCATTTTGCAAATCGCAAAGTTCTGCCTGAAGTTCTACATTTTGTTCTTCAATCGGAACAAGAAGAGGATTCTCAAAAAGAATTAGATCTTTTCTAAGTAGTTCGAAATCATTAAACCGCGTATCAAACTGGGTTATTAAAGAATTAATTAAATGAAGTTGTTTTTTAAAATTACAATCTTTGCCGTATTCTTCAAAAAGAATTTGGCAAGATGGATAAAAGTGAAAACTATCTTTTTCTAAATGATTTTTGAATAATAGTAATTTTCTACGAAATGAGTCGATATGACTAACTAAGTCTGATATCGTTTGGTTGCCCTTTGGCAGCTTCAAATTTAAATTATTTAAATGGGAAGTTAAATCTGTAATAACAGCTAACTCAGAAAGAAAATCTAGGTCTTCGAAAAAGGATTTAAATTCGTCATAATTTACAGACATTTCTTGCAAGAAAAGGAAGATTTCTTTTCTTATTGCAAAGAATTTCTCTAGACATTTCCCTGCGCTAAGCCATCGAACTTCGGAATGTAAACGTATATCTGTATAAATTGCATTATGCTCTTCGAGAAAGGATTGGAACTTTCTGTGATTCAGAAATTTGTGTCCGCCTTTTATTGCATTAATAATTTTAGTAACTATCTGTATGGCGGTACACAATTTAATCGATTTCCCACATAATGCTTCTTGGTGAATTATACAATGAATAAGGGGAATTTTAAATTTCGCTGCTTTATTTGGCCGAAGAATCCAATTTTCGAACCTGTCATTGCTTTCGCGCCATCAGTTACGATAACCGAACATTTAGAAAAATCGGTATTAAATTTTTCTAAGGTTTGTTCAACGGCTCTAAAAATATCTATCCCGGTTGTTGTGCCATGTAATGGTACGAAATTTAAAAGCTCCTCGACACATGAAAAATCGTTTTGTACGATTCGAGCAAAAATACTCAACTGGCTCACATGTCGATTATCGGTGCTTTCATCGAGGCACAACGAAAAATACGAGCACGTTGCTAATAAATCTTTTAATTTTTCTTCTATGGAAGAAGCGATGTGAGTAACTCTTGCTGCTACTGTTTTTTTATTTAACGGTATACTAGCAGCTTCTGCAAGAGTTAAAGAATTTCCAAATGATTTTACAGCTTCTATGAGGCATTCCTTTACAAATTCACCTTCAGTAAACGGCTTAGAATGTTTAGCGATTAAATGTCAAATAGCATATGATGCAGTGACTGCTTTTTCGGAAGATCCAGCATTATTATCGACTTCAAAATTTGTACTATCTCTATAACCTTCTTCATATACTAATTTTAAACTATTTATTAAATTAATCTTTTCATCACAGTTATATTTTGCATATTCATTGAAATGTTTATTTCTATAATGTCTTTCGATCAAAAATTTTTTAACATGAGAAGGTTTATAACCACATAAAAGGCAAACTGTTCTATTACGAATAAATGCGAAAAAATTATTCTCCCATTTCTTGTCATAATGTTGCACATATCTCTGTCCATCAGCCATCCTTCACGTTTGATGAAGAGATTAATGTGGAAGAAAGTTAAGTTGAAGGGCCGAGCGAACGGCCTTTCGATAGAGTAAGAGCGACCCTTCCGGTCGTTGACCTATCTGGGGCCCTGGTCTGTTCGTTCGACTCTAGGACACGCATCGTCTAGCGTTTGTCTAGAGGTAAGTAGGTTACGCCCTCCCGCTGACTCTTCCTTTATTCGAATCTGGACGTAACACAATAATCGTTGTATAACTCTTAGACAAACTAAATGCATGTAATCTAATGATATATTACATATTTATAAGATCAAAATTTGGGACTTCTTCAATAATTGATGTTCTAATATGAAAATTTTCATCAGTTTTTCATCTAAATTCTAAATCTGTTCTCAATGGAGCATTTATTTGAGCAAACTTTATTATTACGGAAATCACATTCAGTTGTACATTTAGTGCAACTCGAATAACCAGTATGTCCTTTAACTTGCAATATGAATGATTTTGCTGGCGTATCACATATTATAGAATCTATATTGCCTTGAACATGTTTATTATTAATAATAATTCCGTCACGACACAATAGTTTTGTTTCCTCTATAAATTCTCTTAAAAAATCTTCTAAATTAGAAGGTTTCTGTGTACCATAGTATGCTCCAATAATAAAAACCTGTTTTGATTGCGCTATAGAGCCCAAAATTGGCCATAGTTATTGATGCGATGACTTTGATAATGGTAATCCACTATATTTATACTTATTTTTATATTAGTTACATTTTCTGAGACAGATACAAAATTTTTTATTGACTTTAATAAACTAAAGTGGCAATACTCCCCATCAGCACAATTTCTAACATTAACACTTCTTGGAGTATGCAAAAGTGTCCTAGGATCAGACGGTATATTACAATGACATTTTTCACACGTATACTGTTTTATGCCTCTTAAAAGTAAACGTAATGATGCTTGCGAAATGTTTTCTTCAACTGCCCAGCTAGCAAGAAATGTTTTAAAATCAATTCTTTCAGTATCTTTATTATTATCATCTTTATTTATATCATTATTCAAAAACTCTTGTTGCTCAAATATGGATAAAAATTCATTATTTTCTTCTTCACTGCTTGAAAAAGAATTTGTCTCATCAGAATCACTAATTTCATTATTTAATAAATCTGCATCTATCTCATCTTGATCAAAAATTGATGTTTGCGAATCATTTTCAATTACTTCAAATGTTGGTATGTTAGATGGCACATTAGATACATTAGATGTTGATGGCTCATTTAAAGCTTCATTGATCATATCAGTTTCTAATTTACGAATTTTACGTTGCGTCGGAGAATTAATTATACAATATGTTTTTTTATAATTACCACGTGGCATCTTAACCTTAAATGTTATTGTCTAAAAAATATATATAAGTAATATACTTTTTTACCTTTCGATTCTTCCCTTTATTTTGCGAACACTTAACAAAAATTTGCTGTATCTTAAGACACTATATATATTATTATATACACTGTTAAATACACACACTAAAATCACGTTAAGACGCAAAGCGGATGCGAAGAAGCCGGTAAAACAATGGCCGCGTTTCGTGATATTATTTTGTTCTTTGCGCACATGCAGGACCGCGTTCAAAAACACCACCCGTGTGCGCATGAGCGCCGTTCTATCTTCGTTCAACTTTCAATAAATAACAAAAATAAAACGACGTTCATGTACACACGAGTGGTATCTTCGAACGCAGCCCAGTATCTCACGGATGAGTAAAATATATCACGGTTGTAAAAAAAGTAACACTTTTTTAGTAGTAAAATTAGATATTTAGATTCTGAATTTTGTGTATTTTATATATGTATACAGGGTGTATCTGAAATGATGCACTAAACTTTAGAAGCATATTCTAGAGGTCAAAATAAGACTTTTTTTCCTATGAACTTGGATCCGCAAATGAACCCTCCTCCGAGCTAGAGGCCCCTAAAGATTGGGGAAAAAATTCAAAATTGGCTGTATTTCAGAAAAAAAATGGCAGAAGGTTGAAATTTGGTATAACCCAGTAAATTATGAAGTAAAGTAAGCCACTAACATAAAAAAATAAAAACGTATTTCACACATTTTCGAATTTTAGCTCGGAGGGGGGTTCATTTGCGAACCCATGTTCATAAGAAAAAAAAGTCTTATTTTGACCTCTAGAATACGCTCCTAAAGTTTAGTGCATCATTTCAGATACACCCTGTATACATATACAGGGTGAGTTTTTTAACTTGAAACTGTAAAATATCTCGGAAAGTAAGCTTTATCGAAAAAAATGTTTCAAACAAAAGTTGTAGGGTCGGAGGGGGCCACATGATAAAAATATGGATTGACCTTGAGTGACCTTTTCAAGGTGAGATCAATGTGATCGACGTTTTCTTAAATGGAACCCCCCTTTTTTTATTACATATTCTTGTAGCTTATCTCGAGAGCTTTTCAAAACACTATAAAGTACTTTTTCATTAAGTACTTTTTGAGTTATTTTATATCCTAATCTAACATATTTTGATATAAAAAATAAAATATCTCGTAAAATATTTAGTTTTCGATAATCTTACCGTAATACTTTTATGTACAGAATAATAAGACAAATCAATTAGTGTAAAGAAAAAAACAAATAATTGTTTAAAAAATACATAGTAAATAATTTTAAGTTTAAAAGTTTAAAGCAACGAAAGATGGCGTGAAATTAAAATCCGTTTTACTTCGTAAGAACGTTTTAACAATTCCCATGCCTTGAGATAATTTGAGCCTTCGACTGACAAAATCTTTATTTTATTAGCCGCTTCGCCTTTCAATGCCGATTTTAGATATTGTAATTTTTCTACCTCGGATAGATCCGTTTGTGTATCTATCATGGCAAGAAAGGTGTTTTTAAACGACAACCAATTCTCGTAACGACCATCGAAATTAGGCAAAGACGCTTCTGGTAATTTTACTCGCCGCTTTGTAATCGCCGCCGCCCCAGAGCCGCTGGGTTGTGTTACGTTGCTCGAAGTACCGGCGTTCGCGGCTGATGTGGTAGAGTTTACTATACCTTCGACCATGCTTGCGAGTGAATAAAATCTTTCTTGAACGTTCGCAAATTGGTCCTTATGATGATCGTTCGGATCTAGCAATATAAGCTCGTCATTAAACTCTTCGTACGCATGATAAAGTTCCGTAATGCGAGTCATGCGTAATTTTAACGCGGTCTTATCATACCGTCCTCGTTCGACAAGATTTGTCATGCTAGTAATTTGCGATTTTAGCGAAGTTCGTTTCTGAATGAGAAGTTTAATTTGATCGGTCATGACGTAGTTCGGGAAAGGTAAAGGATGGAAAAAATTGCTCAATCGACAACCTGATATATACGTGGAATGTACTTGCCGTTAACCTGTCTCTCGCTGCGTGAGCTCGTCTTTCCGAATTCGTGATCGCTTTTCTCTTTGTTGGTAGATGATTAATTGATGGCCGCTATAGTTCAGGTCGCTAATTGTTCAGTAGTCGTTCGCGTTTGCACCGCAAACGACCTCACAGGAGGCACCAAATGTTGCAGGTATGTGAAAATTGATTTACACACTATTTTCGTTTATAGCTGCTTTAATTTGTATGTATTTGGAATTTACAATGTCGACAATATCCTTATGGTGTGTGAGGTCTCGGCCTCTATTTGGCAAAGTTTCGACCTTGCACGTAACAAATATCTCGATATTTTCTATTCGAAGGCTCGGCTTCTTAACATCACACAAGAATGATTTCGATCTATCTGTGTTTCGCGATGCTGCCCGGATCTCGGAAAGTTCCCACACAGGGGTGGGGAGACTCTCTCACCGATTGGCCCTCGGGACCGCGGCCGCTAACCGAACCGAATATGTGATGCTCGCGCGCATTACACGCAGCGCCTCCTCCATCCGAGCAGCGTGACAGAGGCTGTGAGCGCGCTCCCTGTCTCGATAATCTCGCTCGGCGAAATTTTATAGTGGGCCCACTGTTTTACGTCGCAACAGATGTCGAATTGTTGCGTGGGAAGTAGGTTCAAACTAATTAAAATTAGTGTTAAGCTAATATTAGGAATAACTAGTTCTATTTATAAACTAATCTTAACCTAGAAGTTAGGATAAAACAAATGGGAATGCCTATATTAATCATATTTCATTTGTTTATTTCTATCCATTTATTGCTGTATTGTTGCTAACTGTACAAGTCATATTCATTTAAAATTAGTTAAAAAATAAAATCTTGTTATTTATATGAAGTTTTATAATTATTGGTCTTAAAATATAATCTTAATTTATTTCAAAATTTAATTGTCTATTTTTTAGTTCGATTTCTAGTAGTTGATCAGAATAATTGAAATAATATGGAATTATAAAATATTAACAAACAAATATATATATATATACAGGGTGTCCTAGACCACCCGTACACCCCATTTCTTTCAAAAACTAAGCATTTTAGAGAAAAACGTTTTGAACAAAAATTGTATGGTTTTGAGGGGAACATAAGATGGTGTCATTGGTTTGACCTTGAATGGCATCGTTAAGGTCAAGTCAAGGACACCTTTAATTTCTTAAATGGAATCCCCTATTTTTTATTGCATATTCTTATAGCTTATGTCGAAAGCTTTCCAAAACACTATAATAAAGTATTTTTTCATTAAGTACTTTTTGAGTTATTTTATATTTTAATCTGACTTATTTTGATATAAAAAATAAAATATCTCGTAAAATATTTAGTTCTCGATAATTTTACCGTAATACTTTTATGTACAGAATAATGAGACAAATCAATTAGTAAAAAAAAAATTGTTTTTAAGGAAAAGTATGTAATTATTTATGGGAGCGGTGCACTTGGACACAGTACAATTGGACACGGTACAAATGGACACGTTGCAAATGGACACGAAACTTTGCACACGGCTCAATTGGACACAGTGCATTTGGACACAATAATTTTGGACACAGTAGCTTTTGGACACAGAAGAAAATTAATTTGGACACCGTTCAGTAACACACCATTCAGTTGCACACCGTTCAGTTGCACACCGTTCAGTTGCACACATAAAAATGCACACCGTTTGGTTGGACACATAAAAATGCACACCGTTCAGTTGCACACCGCTCAGTTGCACACCGTTCAGTTGCACACCGTTCAGTTGCACACCGCTCAATTGCACACCGGTCAGTTGCACACCGCTCAATTGCACACCGCTCAGTTGCACACCGCTCAGTTGCACACCGCTCAGTTGCACACCGTTCAGTTGCACACCGTTCAGTTGCACACCGTTAATTTGCCCACCGTAGTTGTAAAGCGAGGTCCACCCTGCTTACCGGCGGGGTGGGTGCGGGAGGGGGGCCGAAGGCCCCCCTTGCAACCCCCCGTGTGTGTGTGTGTGTGTGTGCAACTGAGCGGTGTGCAACTGAGCGGTGTGCAACTGAGCGGTGTGCAACTGAGCGGTGTGCAACTGAGCGGTGTGCAACTGAGCGGTGTGCAACTGAACGGTGTGCATTTTTATGTGTGCAACTGAACGGTGTGCAACTGACCGGTGTGCTACTGAACGGTGTCCAAATTAATTTTCTTCTGTGTCCAAAAGCTACTGTGTCCAAAATTATTGTGTCCAAATGCACTGTGTCCAATTGAGCCGTGTGCAAAGTTTCGTGTCCATTTGCAACGTATCCATTTGCACCGTGTCCAATTGTACTGTGTCCAAGTGAAGGCCAATCATTATTTATAATGTATTTTTTTAAACAATTATTTGTTTTTTTCTTTACACTAATTGATTTGTCTCATTATTCTGTACATAAAAGTATTACGGTAAGATTATCGAAAACTAATTATTTTACGAGATATTTTATTTTTTATATCAAAATATGTCAGATTAAAATATAAAATAACTCAAAAAGTACTTAATGAAAAAATACTTTATTAGAGTGTTTTGGAAAGCTCTCGACATAAGCTATAAGAATATGCAATAAAAAATAGGGGATTCCATTTAAGAAATTAAAGGTGTCCTTGACTTGACCTTAACAATGCCATCCAAGGTCAAACCAATGACACCATCTTATGTTCCCCTCAAAACCATACAATTTCTGTTTTTTTCTTCTTTCCTCTAACGTTTTTCTCTAAAATGCTTAGTTTTTTAAAGAAAAGGGGTGTACGGGTGGTCTAGGACACCCTGTATATATATATATATATATATATATATATATATATATATATATATATATATATATATAATATACATATTATTTTTTATTTTTTTTTACTTTGATACATATTTGATGCAAAGATATGAGTACATATTATAACAATTATAAATTAAAGCATATATTAGCACAGTGCATGACATGTCAATAATAGAATAATTTTTCATTACTGCTGGTACTGGCAGAGGGCAGAGCGTATATCGGAAATCGGAACACCGCCTTTATTAATAGGCAATCGTTATTAAAAAACTTGAAACTGATCTTAATTTTCCGTTTATATCACCAGGATGGAAATGAAGAATTCTGATTGGTTCATTCGCTTGTGCGTTATGCATTATGCGTTATGCAAGAATCTGTGCATGATTTTCCCCCCAAAAAACCCCACGTCCAAAAAGTTCCCCACAAATTTTCGTTCTCCAAAATTTCCCCCATTGACATGAAAATTCCCCACTTTGAGGAAAAAAACCCCAATCTGGCAACACTGGGTAGACGTGTCTAGACCCGCTCTAAGCTGCGCGTTTGTGTCTACAATCGTTTGTTTAATAGTAAGCACGATGAGTGAACAGAAGGTGCCTGTCTTGGTTGCGCAACGCATAATTATTAAATTTTTAATGCACGAACATATTAAATCAGCTAAAATTTTGTGCAGATTACATGTACAGTTCGGTAAGAACACATCGAAGTCTCAAGCATGCAAATGGCATAAATTTTTTTGTGAAGAGGTTGCAAATTTGACTTATGCGCGTCGACCAAGGACGAGCATTACGCCTGAGAAACATTCAACATACTCGCGGCTTTATTGAAGACGATCGACGAATAACTGTTCGTAAAATTAGTAAAGGGATTGGCATAATGGCATACTTATGGAAGTGTGCAAACAATCATTGAGAATGAGTTACGATTTCGGAAAATCACTGTACGATGGATGCCTTGAATTTCGAATGCAGATCAGAAGGCCGAAATCTTTCAGAGGCTTTTGGATCGCCATGCAGGAGACGCATTTCTGATGTGCATTCTCACATGTGATGGATTTGTTTGGACCTCTTAAAAAAGCCTTAGCGTGGGAGAAAGGTTTTCCAACGACGATGAGCTGAAAGACCTCGTGCGCAATTAACTTCGTACTCGTCCTGCTACTTTCTATGAAGCAGGGATAAAAAGACGAGGCGAAATGTTGATTGACGATCATCGCCTCGTTCCGGGCGTTCTTCGACCAACCGAACTGAAGAAAATGTAGTAAGAATTCGTCAAGCCATCTGGGAAGACCGCTGTAAGACCATTGATGAACTTGTGGAGTTAACTAGAGTGTCGTGGAGTTTCTGTCAGCGAATTATCGGAAGATTTGGGCATGAAACGAGTTGAAGGGCGCCCGGAACGAGATTGATCGTCAATCGACATTTCGCCTCGTTTAAAACGGGAAAACCATTCGTAAACTTGTGTTTTATTCAGAGCAGCTTTTTTGTAAGCTGTTTGTAGCATAACAATTGTTTTTCCTAAATAAAAATCAATAGATATCCCTTAGTAGAATTTGCCAGCGGAGAAATAAAGAGGCATCGACAAGATAATATAAAATTTTCCAACAAATATTCAATAAACACAGCTGCACCAATAGCAATAAAAATAATCATAGGAAAATAGGACCTTTTTCTAATCTGATCACGTGCAAGGAATCTTCGAACGAATATCGAGCTCACCAATGGACGATCAACACGGGTAAAACGTGAAAAGTAGGAGAACGAAGACACTGGCACATTTTTAATTTGCTAAAATTGAAAAATCCCCGCTTCTGCGCAAATTCAATTCGAAGTTTTGGAAGATTCCCATTCTTAGAATTAAAATACGCCCCAAAAAGAAGATTATAAAAAGAGAACTCGCAAACACATCACGCTCTTATTTCTGCAACTTTCAATCTGAGTACTCTTGTTCTGTGTCGTAACTCGCGGGTTAGTTGTGAAAACCAGTGCCTTCCAGCGGCGTCTCACCACCATTTGCATTTATCAACCGAAGGTCCGAACACACCACGAGACCTAGAGCCGAGGAAAAATCGCCGCTTCTTCATTATCGAATTAACAGCAAAAAGTAAGCTTCAACTATTCGATTATTATGTATATACGCGACTGAAACCTTATTATTTACAATGGTTCCGTAGTGAGAACCAGATCGGGCAAAATATATATATATCGGCCCATGAATCAAGTCCATCGCAGGACTCGGAAAGCGTTGACACGAGCGTTCGCGAATCTTACCGTTAAATTAAAAAGATTTAGGAGTAAGATTGACTCACTGCACACGCACACAAGCTCACAACCCAGCAAAGTTACAACCTCCCCCCTTTCCTCTTACCATTTTTCTCCAAGCTACTCCCCAGTATATTCCCTCGAACTCCTTTCTCCTGAACCGCCTTCCTCCCCAAGATCATTCTCGTCATTATCTACAATCCTCCTGAATAATTCATCCCCTTCTTCCCCGCAGTTTTCGGAATCAGACGATTTTGAAAAAGCTATAGAGAAGTTCTGCAAAGAACTACCTGATTTAGAATCAGATTTGTCCTACCAGGACTAAATTAAACTAACAAGGGGAGGGCCAAGTCGTGCACACACGGATTTCGCTCAACTTTATATATGTTTTAGTACTAACCCCCCATTAATTCATGGACAAGTGGCACGACGCAATACTCAAGCATTCGCGAGAAATTTGCATTAAAAATTTGTCGTGCGCTTTCTATTCCGAATTAGCGAAAGAGTTTAGCAGATAGCAGCGTGGCGCAGAGGATAAGGCGGCGGTTTAGAACGCTGCCCATTGCACGTTCGAGTCCTGACTTTACCAATTTTTTTTTTTAATTTTTACAAAATATTGCAACAAGTGAGCGCATATGGATTAAAAAAATTATTATTTAATAATTATTAAATTTAATGCTAATACTTTAAATATAATATTTTATACTCGCATACTTTAACGCCTGTAACCATACGAATAATATCGGTTCGCAATACAATTAAAGACTCCATAATCTTTTTTAAATAGTTTTATTTTTATTAATAATTCGGATGGATTTTCCTCTGCACTACTGCTTGGCTCTTGCATTCTTCCAAAATAACTTTCCACTAGTCACTGTACGACACGTTATAAACGGCTGCTCGGCTGACAATGGAGTGAACCAAACGGCCAAATTTAAAGCAAGGGCTACCCGTGTCTCTACTCCCCTCTACCAGATAGAAAATAACGGTTTCCGCAGGTAGCAGATACAACTCATAATCGAGTTTTCGGCAACAGAAAAACTTCCACAGTAGTACAAAAGCACTGACCGGTCATATAATATAATGTAGAAATAAAATCCCTTGCAGAATTTTTAAATTTAAAAATGATTATGGAGTCTTTAATTGTATTGCGAACCGATATTATTCGTATGGTTACAGGCGTTAAAGTATGCGAGTATAAAATATTATATTTAAAGTATTAGCATTAAATTTAATAATTATTAAATAATAATTTTTTTAATCCATATGCGTTCACTTGTTGCAATATTTTGTAAAAATTAAAAAAAAAAATTGGTAAAGTCAGGACTCGAACGTGCAACGGGCAGCGTTCTAAACCGCCGCCTTATCCTCTGCGCCACGCTGCTATCTGCTAAACTCTTTCGCTAATTCGGAATAGAAAGCGCACGACAAATTTTTAATGCAAATTTCTCGCGAATGCTTGAGTATTGCGTCGTGCCACTTGTCCATGAATTAATGGGGGGTTAGTACTAAAACATATATAAAGTTGAGCGAAATCCGTGTGTGCACGACTTGGCCCTCCCCTTGTAAATTAAATCTCCTTTCACTCTCTGTCTATGATCCTTACTTCCTACCTTCCCCCTCGAGTGAAGCGAGGGGGGGATTTAAGGCGGGGGAGGCACGAACCAAGCCTCCATCTCTTCCGTGGCAGCGGCACTGTCGCGTCCGTGTAGGGCGTTTACACACTTCCTCAGCCCGATAAATAATTGTTAGAAAACAACATTTGCGGGTCTGAAAAAATATGCGAGGTACAAGTGGCTGAATCGGGAATCGAACCCGAGTCTTTCGCTTTCCGGGCAACTGCTCTTACCACTGAGCTATTCAGACCTCGCACCTTACGCCACTCTAACACAGTACATACGACTCCAGAGCGATGTTGGAATCTCGCTCAGTGGATGCAGTGCCGATTGCCACGGAGAGACGACATCCCCAGCACGTCTCCAGAGCGGTTCAATCATATTAAACGATTGAAAATTGGCCCCCGTAGCCGCTCAGCGATGAGTCTTGACTCATCACCAGTATGAATGGAAGCCTCCTCGAGTAGTCCATCCTAAACCACTACGCCTAAGCAGCCCCCTCTTCTGCTCCCAATTAATAATACGATCTTCCACCTTCACCACATGGTGGATCTAGTGAATAGATTACCAGCACTTACGCTGGCGCAGATGTACACCGCAGAGTGAAGCGAGGGGGGGATTTAAGGCGGGAGGAGGCACGAACCAAGCATCCATCTCTTCCGTGGCAGCGGCACTGTCGTGTCTGTGTAGGGCGTTTACACACTTCCTCAGCCCGACAAATAATTGTTAGAAAACAACATTTGCGGGTCTGAAAAAATATGCGAGGTACGAGTGGCTGAATCGGGAATCGAACCCGAGTCTTTCGCTTTCCGGGCAACTTACCACTGAGCTCTTACCACTGAGCTATTCAGACCTCACACCTTACGCCACTTTAACACAGTACATACGACTCCAGAGCGATGCTGGAATCTCGCTCCATGGATGCAGTGCCGATTGCCACGGAGAGACGACATCCCTAGTACGTCTCCAGAGCGGTCCAATCATATTAAACGATTGAAAATTGGCCCCCGTAGCCGCTCAGCGATGAGTCTTGACTCGTCACCAGTATGAATGGAAGCCTCCTCGAGTAGTCCATCCTAAACCACTACGCCTAAGCAGCCCCCTCTTCTGCTCCCAATTAATAATACGATCTTTCACCGTCACCACGTGGTGGATCTAGTGGACAGATTACCAGCACTTACGCTGGCACAGATGTACACCGCAGAGTGAAGCGAGGGGGGGATTTAAGGCGGGAGGAGGCACGAACCAAGCATCCATCTCTTCCGTGGCAGCGGCACTGTCGTGTCTGTGTAGGGCGTTTACACACTTCCTCAGCCCGACAAATAATTGTTAGAAAACAACACTTGCGGGTCTGAAAAAATATGCGAGGTACGAGTGGCTGAATCGGGAATCGAACCCGAGTCTTTCGCTTTCCGAGCAACTGCTCTTACCACTGAGCTATTCAGACCTCACACCTTACGCCACTTTAACACAGTACATACGACTCCAGAGCGATGCTGGAATCTCGCTCCATGGATGCAGTGCCGATACACACACACGCGTTTTATTTCTGTTTTGTTTGATTAATTAAAACTTTATATTGTACTAACCGGTCAGAACCTAAAAATTGACGATAGAATCTTTTCCTTGCATTCTGACTGATGTCCTCCGTATTAATGTAACACCCGCAAACTAAAACACACACACACGCGCGCGCGCACGCACACACACACACACACACACACACACACACACACACACACACACACACACACGTACACTCACCGAGAAATTATAATCAACAATATTTTATTTTTATTTTTATATAATCATGTACATCTATCATTTATTTTAAAATATGAATAAATTCATACTTCGTTAATTTAAATAAAAGAATTATCCTTTCTTAAACCCCCACTCATTCCTAGTCGAAAGATCGCACTTGATCCCATCCCGCATAAAAGATATTAAATTCTCTGGAAAAGGAACCACCGAACGAACGTCTGAATAACCAGCGTAATAGCGACTCAGTCGTTTACCTGCGATCAGACCTGTCAATTCGATCGACCCGAATCCAAACGCCACAAGACGTTTAACTTCGGGATAATAAAAGATAGTTGTTGCGCCCTTCCGTCGATTCATCCTTTCCCGAGTGTGGACGTATCATACTGTTCTTTAAATTTTGGGGGCTCGTTCGGGATTGTAATGTGCGATCTTTTAAACTGGAATGAGTAAAGGGACACAAGGTATAGCTAATAAAGATGAAGTAGAACGAAATTTTCAGCTTGCTCAAGAAACATACAATCGAACAAAATCTAACACGTCGGAACCACACTTCTACTTCTAATAAATCCATTAATAGAGACATTAATTTTTCATTAGACGAAACAGTAATCGAAAAAGATTTCGAAAAAAGGTTTAGCGAAACAGCGTCCGAGTCTCATTTTGCCGATTCCTGCGATAAGACTATTTTACCTGAATTTAATAAAAGAACGGAAAGCCCGAGCGGTACCGACGGCAACATGACTCAAAATAACCCTTTCGCTACTTTGAAATACGCGGTTGAAGCCGTCCCTTATTTTGACGGTCAAAACATTCCATTAAATTATTTTATCAAGGGATGTGAAGAAGTAAAATCTATGTTGCCTAGTAAGGCTGAACCACAATTTACCAAAATAATAAAAATTAGGATAATAGGTGACGCTCGCCGAACTATACAAGACCAAGATTTTAATAGCGTTTCCAAGTTAACAAAATATTTAAAACAAATTTACGGACCAGCAAAAAACGTTTATTAATTACAAGGGAAATTGGGTTGTATATATCAAAAGAGGGATGAAGATGTAATTACTTATACAAATAGAGTAAAAGTTCTTGGGAAACAAATTTTAGAAGCAGATAGAAGTTCGGGAAACATGTCATCTGACCAAAATATTAAAACATCATTAGAACAGGACATGTGCAAGTGTTTTATTAGAGGGCTAAAACCAGAAATTAAGCAAAGAGTTCCAAGAAATTTATTAGATGTACAAGAAACTGCAGCTGACGCTATAAGGATAGAGAGAAAGCTCCGAGCAATGACAGATGTGCGACAGGGAATAGATAACATTTCAGGTAGACATAAAACTAACAACCTAAAGGAAGTCTGTCAAATCTGTTATAAGGAAGGGCATGTAGATAGTAACTGTATGAAATATTTGCAAACATCTCAACAAGTTAACAACCAGATTGATTTAGGAACCGCGATATTAGTATGTCAAATTTGTAAAAAACGTGGGCATGGAGCAGAGAAATGCCGCTTCCGCGATCCACAACTTCACCGACCGGTAAACAGTTCAAGGAAGAATAATAACTTGCCAATTATGTCTAAAATCTGGTCATGATGCAAAATCCTGCCGACAGAATAATACAACCAATAACAATAAAATCTCGGTAATTTGCCAATGGTGCGAAAGACCTGGCCATTCTGCAAATAATTGCTGGAAGAAACAAAATGAACAACGTTATACAGAAAATAAAGCTCGTGTAACTTGTCAAATTTGCAACAACTTCGGATACATTGCTAAAGATTGTCGATCAAAACTAAACTAGCAAATGGGATCCAGGAATTTTTTATTCTGCCGCTATTGTAAGGAGCAAGGTCATCTTCTCGAAAATTGTCAATGACGCCATGCCAGTAACTTTCGAAAAAAAGAAAATAATCAGGGGAACTACAACGGCCCCTCGACGTCGGGTGCACAACAGGGGTCCGAACGAGAGCCGCACCCGTCCAAAACTCAGGTAGCCAAATAGACAAGGACAGAACTACCATAAGGCCCGTGACTGTAAACCTCGACAAACATAGTCGCGTGCCTACCGTTCAAATCAACATCGATAACTTAGCTACTAGTATAACTTTTATGGTAGACACGGGATCTGGACCTAATATAATTAAAGAAAATCTCGTTCCCGAAAAAATAAATATTAATTACACTAATATCCTCAAGTTGAACGGTATAAATAATTATCCTGTGTACACCTTAGGTGAAATTACATTAACTCTTTTTGAAATACCGGTTATATTTCATATTGTATCTAACGATTTTCCAATTTCACAATCCGGCATATTAGGAAACGATTTCTTTAAACAAACCTCATCGAAAATAGATTACGCACAAGGGCACTTGGATGTCTCCGGAATCAATATACCTTTCTTATCACTTGAAACCATTATAGTAGCTCCGCGATCCGAATCATTATTTTATGTAAGAATAGAAAATCCAGAACTAAAAGTAGGATACATACCGAGATTAAAGGTGGCACATGGAATTTATTTGGGAGACACCATCGTGGAGAACGTTTCTGGAAAGGCATATTTAAACGTTATAAGTACTTTAGATGAAGAGACGGAAGTACATGTTCCGACTTTGCGCCTAAAACCATTGGGCGAATTATTAGATGACCATCATTCAAAAATCGAGGCACTAAACAGTCCAGAAAAGCCAATGAATAAGGGAAAAGAAGAAACCACTTACAAAACAATTATACATAATGTTCGAAATCAAATTAAAGGCGATGGAAGACGAGGCACCTTGAACGAGATCGAGTTTAAAGCGATAGGAGATATAGCGCGGCCGATCGATAATTTCTAAGAATTCGGGATGAGAGAGATGACCGCTCTCGATAAAGTCGCTCTTGCTTTAGCTTATTGCGAGCCGCGAGCCTTTCGCCATTTCAAGCCTATCATTGCGCTTTAAACTGACATCAGTGGCGCCCAATCAGGGGCTGCAACCCCCCGTCAAACAAAAAACTACTGCGAATTTTTCTAATCATCATTGTCGCTCCCTCAAGACAAAGGACAATGAGTCATACGTTCTGGATCCTTCTAGAAGGATTCAAGATTATAAAAGAGGCGCGCACAAGGCGCAACCGGCTCTTGACAAAAAGTAATCGACGCGTAGATTTTCTCGCGCTGCTTTATTCGACTAAGTTCCGTCGCGACAGTTAATCCAGTGCGCTTTCGCGGGTCGCGATCCACCGATTCTCTGTGCGGTCTTATCGTTCGACAGTGCGGTCTCCTCGTTCGAGATTATCCCTCCGTTGCTTGCGGAAATATTAGATATCATTTATCATTAATCTGTAAAAAGTGTACAAAGTTATTTTATTAAATTACGTATTGTCAAGTCGCTCGTCTTTCATACAGTTCCGCTTCCTCCTTACTCATCGAGATTACATTTAGCGGTACTACTCTCGCGTCCACCTCTCTCGCTAACACATAATGAATTCGATTATGAAAATTACATGAATATTGAAAACAAAGGTGAAAATGAAAATGAAGAAAATATTATTATCGAGGAAATCAATTAGAAAGACGAAGAAAAAACCTTAAATCAAGAAAGAAATAAAAATAAGAATGAAATTAAAAATGAAGACAAGATGAAAAATAAAACTGAGAGAAAGATTAAAAAATCAAACAATTCGAAAATCCTTGGAGAGGGAAATTACCAAACTTCTCCTAAAAATCCAATAAATCCAACCATTCCTGGAGGGGGAAGTTACCAAACCTCTTCTAAAAATTTAATTAATTTAAAACCCTCGAATAGAGAAATTACCAATCCTCTCAAGAAGGGAATAATTCTAAGATTTCGGAGGGAAATTTCCAAACCTTGTCAGAAAATCCTAGCTCCGTCGATTGCGAGGAGGGAAATTACCAAACCTCACTACGTATTTCGGCAAAATCTTATTCCAAAAAAGGGAGAAGTCCTTTATCCTCTCTGGATATCAAATTTCCTAAGGTTAGATTATTTAATGAAGAAAATGATAATAAATTAAAAACTTCTCATGTTACAATAAAAGACCTCCTTGAAGAGGCTCAAAAATATAATTAAAATATTAAAAATTCAAATCTACGAAATATGAAAAATAAAAATAAACCGTCTTCAAAAATCCTTACATCTTTGTTAAATAAATCTCAAGAAATTTTAGAGAAATTCATGCGAAAACGCAAAACAAGATATAAAACAAAACAAGAAGTTGAAAATTATAATTTGCATAATTGTCTAACAATCTCCGAAGAAAAAGGGAAGGATCGACTCGCCGAAATCATAGAATCGTTACGATTAGAACATTTAAATGAAGTAGAAAGAAAAGCATTATAAAATTAATAATGGACAGTCAAGATAGATTTCATATTCCTGGAGAAAAATTAACCGCTACTCACGTATTACAACATCGAATACCTACTACAGATGACCACCAATAAACACTCGTCAGTATCAATTTCCGCAAATTCATAAAGAGGAAATAAACAAGCAGGTAGAAGAACTGTTGGAAAGAGGAA
This sequence comes from Formica selysi, assembly GCA_009859135.1. NCBI lineage: Eukaryota > Metazoa > Arthropoda > Insecta > Hymenoptera > Formicidae > Formica > Formica selysi. The sequence continues at coordinate 75,225 of WHNR01000078.1, read as the reverse complement.
TTGTAAAACACTCACAATCGCCATATAACACGCCTATATGGATTGTACCTAAGAAAAAAGACTCCAAAGGAAATAAACGATGGAGAATGGTATTAGATTTTCGCGCTTTAAATGATAAAACTATCGAAGATGCATATCCTTTACCGAATATCGTCGATATATTAGACCAATTAGGAGGAGCTCGATATTTTTCAGCGTGCGATTTAGCATCTGGATTTCATCAAATAAAAATGAACCACGAAGATGGTCATAAAACAGCTTTCACTACTCCTTTTGGACATTACGAATTTGACCGAATGCCGTTCGGTCTAAAAAATGCTCCGGCTACTTTCCAGCGCCTAATGGACTTAGTATTAACTGGGTTACAAGGCAAGGAATTATTCGTTTATATGGACGATATCGTTATCTATGCAACATCGTTAGAAGAACACGAAAGGAAATACAACGCTTTAATGGAACGTCTTTGTGAAGCTAATTTAAAATTACAACCAGATAAATGCGAATTTTTAAAAACAGAAGTAACCTATCTAGGACACGTAATCAGTAAAGACGGAGTAAAACCAAATCCAAAAAAATTAGAAGCGGTACAACGATTTCCAAGACCTAAAACACCTAAATATATTAAACAATTTTTAGGACTTGCAGGATATTACAGACGCTTTATACCGAATTTTTCCAAATTCGCCAAACCACTAACAAATTTATTAAAAAACGATACCCGCTTTGAGTGGACATCCGTGCAGGAAGAATCTTTTAAAATTCTAAAACAAAAACTATGCGAAGGACCAGTACTACAATATCCAGATTTTTCCAAACCATTTATTCTAACGACCGATGCATCAGGAATAGCCGTTGGAGGAATATTATCACAAGGAGAAATAAATAAAGACCAACCGATAGCATACGCCTCACGAACCTTAATAGATAATGAATTAAAATACGATACATACGAAAAAGAAGCACTAGCTATTGTATATTGCGTTAAACATTTTCGACTGACGATACTTATACGGAAGAAAATTCACTTTAGTCACAGATCATAAACCTTTGATGTGGTTTAAAAATGCACAAGACGCAAATATGCGAATACTTCGTTGGAGATTAAAATTGGCAGAATATGATTACGATGTTGTATATAAAGCAGGAAAAACAAACGTAAATGCAGACGCATTATCAAGAAATCCTGTAAATATCGAAGAAGTAAATTGTAAAGTCATAAAAAACAAGAAACTTTTAGACCCAGATAACCCTAAAGATGCACAATTAATTGCTGAATTATTAGAGAAATTCGATAGCGAAGAAGAAGAAGTAAACGATGAATTCCATTTATATCTTTCAGACATCGAAGAAAACGGAGAATTAATACCAGAAAGCAATTCATTAAATAACAATAACAATACTCTTCCATTTACACCTACATAATTAAACAAACCAGATTATTTATCAATTACCGAGAAAGCTTTAATACATGATCCTCTTACAAGGGGAAGGCACGGGTTGGGAAATTCAGTTTGGGATCAGCCTTCGTGTGGTGGTAGTGTACCCTTAGGGTGTAAATATATTAAAGTCATAGGGCGCACTATCCAGCCAATTCCAAGAAAAAGCGTCTTAAAGTTTTCCAAGTAGCTTATATATAAGAAAGTTTTCTCACCTGTCAAACGGCCGTCTGGCTAAGGCGGTATCGTACCAGTCGCGCGATGAGCGCCATAGCGACAAGTCGCATTGTAAGCGGCTCTGTGTAGATCAATCATTTACACACAGCAGAAATCTTTTGAAAGTTCAGAAACAGTTGCATCGGCTTCAGGCCTTCTCCTGGAGGCGATGGATACCACCGAGGTAACGGATAAAGGCTGCTCTTGGAGTCAAATAGCCGATTCGGAAAATATAACCACAAAAGACAAAGAATGTCCGCCGAAGACCGAAGTGATCGCAGACATAACCAAAATAACGAAAGGGAAACCAACATCTCCCTCAATGTCGAAATTCACGAAAAGCATAAATAAATTAAATCCAGCTAAATTAAAAGTGGAACCTAATCTGTCGGCAGCAATGAAACGGAAAACGAAAATCGATTTGAACGGCAATGTGAAAAAAAAAGAAGTGCTAGATGAAAGTTTAGAGAGTAAGATGAGGCAACTCATCTTAGAAAATCAAAAGCTAAAACTACTTGTAGAAGAATATAAAGAGTCTAGTCAACGACAGATAACGCAGAGAGCCGGTCAAGGCACACCGGACATTAGCATAAAAAATAGATTCGACATCCTGGGAGAAGAATCGCCCACGGCAACGCAAGTCATGGAAGCGGAAATGGCAGAAGAAGAAGGAAGGTCATTCGTGCAAATATTAAGAGACAAGAATAACAGAAAGACAAATAACAACAGTCAACCGCTCAGTTATACACAAGCAAACATACAGAGTTCAAACACACACACAAATAGTCAAATCTCAACAGGGCATAATACATTTTCAAATAAACAAGATAAAAAGACAATCGGAAACTCTCCTTCGTCACAAGAAAAACGGAAGAAGCCTCCGCCCATAAATATCTTCAGTCAGGATCCCAGGGGTACCTGGAAATTAACAAATGAAATAATGGCCGGTGCAAAATTTCATATTAAAAGAGTTAATGATAACAAACACATACTACAAATAGACAATGTTGACAACTTCAAAAAAGTCAAACAGGCTTTATTGGAGGCTAATACAAATTTTTTTTCATATACACCGAAGGAAGATAAGATCGCCACATTTTTACTCAAAGGGTTAAATCAGACTTTCGAAACACACGAAATTATGGAAGAATTGAAGAGGCAAGAGATACAAAGCATCACGTTTAATAAAGTGACTAGATTCTCAACACGAAGATCGGTACAGGAGGGAAGAATTCTACCTATATTCATGGTGCAGATCACCGCGGACAGCAATGCAGCGCAGTTGTGGAAGGTAAAATCACTCTTCCACCATATAGTCTCGTGGGAGAAACTCCATAGGAAGGAGGCCATACAATGCAAACGTTGCCAAAGAATCGGACACGCGGCGGCCAATTGCAATCTCAAATACAGATGCGTGAAATGCAAAGAGGACCACAAGCCAGGAGAATGTGCAGCGGTACCCAAGGATCACAAAGAAGTATACTGTATAAATTGTAAAACTACAGGACATCCGGCGTCATATAGAGGTTGCCCCGTATTGTTAGAATTAAAAAACAGGTTAATTAACAGGCATCATTTACAGCATCAAAATAAAGTTAATAGTCTCGAACGTGGCAGCGGATCGGTCAGGCCTAGTGTGTCTTTCGCAGATGCAGTCAGAGGCAGCACGAATAAATATGAAAAACCGATCATTCAGTCAGAGGCACGTGCGAACGACAGATCCATGAAGGTTAATACAGATTCGTCGCAAGACGTATTTCAAATTCAATCCAGGTTAGATAAACTCGAGAACAGCATTGAAATTATTAATAATAGATTAGACACACTCGCGAATCTTATCGTGAAGTTTTATAGTAAGGACGATTAACCTTCATTGATATGACCACACAATCAAAATATAAAATTAAAGTCATCGTAGCGAATGTAAATTCCATAATCAGCAATTATAAAAGAACGCAGTTGCTCGACTTTCTAAAAAAAATAAACCTGACTTAATGCTTATAAATGAGACTAAGTTAAACAAGAGACACACGCTATTTTTCGAGAATTATAACACTGTTAGAGTTGATAGAGACGCAGGAAATGGAGGAGGAGGCACAGCTATTCTGGTTAAAAAAAATATTAAACATTCGCAAATTCACATTAATGGTGGTAGCTCGATCTTAGAAAAATCTATAATTAATATTAAATTGAAAAATAATAATAAATTATACATAGTTTCAGTATACGTAAAAAAAGGTAAACAAAGCGAATTTATCGAGGAACTTAATCAGCTTTTTTCGCAATTAGCTCTAAATAATGTTTCTAATTATTTCATGATAGCAGGCGATTTTAACGCAAAACATACGGATTGGGCGAATTCCGAAAACAACGAAAGAGGAATTGCACTGAGAAGTTGGTTGGACGACAACGATATACTGTACAAATTAAAATTATACGGTCCCGACTCACCCTCCTATCCGAGGGGAGGATCATTCATCGATCTGGTTATGGCAGACGCAAGAATAGAACTCCAGACAAACGTAGACGGTAATCTTAATACATTGCCTCTCGACAGTGATCACAAAGCGATATCGGCGTGTTTCTCTATTCACAACGATGAATTAGAATTAAATTCTACGGAAAATCATAGCTTAAATTACAATAAAGCAGATTGGAAAAAATTCAAAATTACACTCACAAAAGCCGAGATCGATATTCCAAACAATAGAAATCTTAGTATTAATGAAATTAATGGTTTTACAGACACATTAGAGTCACTTATAACAGACGCAATGATTAAATCGATTCCAAAAATCAAAAGCTCGAGCTCGGTAGATAAATACATAAACAATAAGATTAAAAAATTACAAAAACACAAAAATCATGTATTATCATTGATTCATCGTTGGGAAAAAAAGTTCTTGCCCATTGACTCGGAGATAAAATTTCTCAAATCATTGCTTCGTGATTTGAAGATAGAATTGAAACACGAGATCACCAGATCGATGAATGATTATTGGGAGAAAAGAGAGCGCAGTATATCTCACTCCAATTATAAAACATTTTTCCCCGAAATTAATAAAGTGTTCCGGAACAAAAATCAATTAGAGATTCCCTATCTTCGCGTACCTGAAAAAAGCAAAAATGTATTGGACTTGGCTGATATCAATAGTAGTAATCTAATAAAAGATTCCAATAATAATTACATAATACAGGAGGTGGAACAAAAATTGGATGTACTCGGCTCTCACTTCGCTTTGATTAATGACCAGAATAGCAAAATGGGCAAACCTAGATTAAGTGAAATTATAATTAGGGAAACAAACAAAATCAAAAAAGAAATAGAAACAGATAAAGAAAACAATTTTAGTATTTGTAGCTTTAACGATAATAACACAGCCGATATGCCATCTGAACAACCGATCACACAATACTATTTTACAAATACAGTAGCAATGACAAAAAAATTTAAATTTCTTAATAATAAAAAATCCTCCGGCATAGACGGTATACCGAACATTGTTTTGAAACAGCTCCCAGCAAAAATCATACATATGTACACGATTCTCTTTAATAATATGATTAATTACTCGTATTTTCCTCAAAAATGGAAAGAAGCTAAGGTAATTTCACTGCCTAAAAAAGATAAAGATAAAACTCTTCCAGTAAGCTACAGACCTATTAGTTTACTTCCAAATATAGGCAAAGTATACGAAATGGCCATAAATGATATTTTAAATAGTTACTGTTGCGAAAATAAACTGCTTCCAGATAATCAATCCGGCTTTCGTGCAAAACATTCCACGATACACGCAATTAATAAACTAACGTCTGATATTAATTGGGCCCTGATGAACGAGGATTGTCTTGGAGCCTGTCTGGTAGATTTAGAAAAGGCCTTCGACACCGTATGGCAGGAGGGTTTAATTTTCAAATTGAAAAAAAAGAACTTTCCCATAAGCTTAGTCAAACTCATATGGGATATGATTAAAGATAGGTCGTTTGTAACCTCTCATTTTAACACGTTATCTAGAAAAAAATTCACACTAATTAACGGTTTACAACAAGGCACGATAAATTCACCAATATTATTTAACATATATACGGCTGACCTCCTCCGACTTTTCGGTCCTGATAACACAAAGTGTTCTCTAATAGCGTACGCTGACGACTTAATTATTTATTATGCGGGAAGAGAACCCGAAACGATTAAGAAAAATCTCCAGTTAGCTGTAAATAAGATCTTCGACTTTTATAATACTTGGAAACTCAAAGTCAACACAGACAAATGTGAGACCATACTGTTCAGGCCATCGTTGAGAAGAGCCAGATATCCAATTTCGCGGCAGTATAAAAACTTCTTTCTGAAAGATGAAAATACAGGAAATAAATTAATTTGCCATAAAAAAGTAGTTAGATATTTAGGCATACAACTTGACGAAAGACTACTTTATGATAAACATATAGACTTTCAATTAACAAAAACCAGGAAAGCGTTTATGAGTCTCGGCAAACTTTTCTATTCTAAATTCCTGAACAGTAGGGTAAAAATCATATGTTATCAAGCGCTCATCCGTCCCATACTTACGTACGGGTGTCCCATATGGTATAATATTAGTTCATCGCAAATGGAACAAATTCGCGTATTCGAGAGGAGATGTTTGAGAGCATGCCTCGGGAGATACAGATCCAGGGAATCTAATTACCAGAAGTATTTAAAGAATAAAGTTATCTATAATCTAGCAGATATTTCAAGATTCGATAATTTTATCATAAAGCTTATAAGAAATTATTTTGCAGACGCATCAAAAATTCAGGAAAATAGCTTGATTTTTCCTTTACCTTACGCAGAGGATAATTACATAAAAAAAACAATGGAAGCTGGACATGTCCCTCCCGAAGCATTTCCCTACCTTGACAGACTTGGTTACATACAAGATAAAAAAATGGTCCCAATAATTTATCATATCGCTAGACGGAAGAATCAAAAGACTATTAATTACCCTCCGAATATAAATAGTAGTAATACAGATATATATTTAAAGTATAATTTAGACTTACCCGATAGGGATATAAATGACGAATATCTCACAAAAAAGCGAGAAAAATACTGGTGGCGCTATGACGATGACGATCAGTCGATACTGTGATATTAGTAATTAAGCATAACGATCAGACGATACTGTGATATTAGTAATTAAGCATTTCAATGTGATAGCGTACAGCGCTTAACCAGCGCATCGACAGCAGTATTTAAGATAGGCTCAAGAACGCAGTGATACTAATAATTAAGCCATAGAACAGCGCAATTGAATTAAAAATTCCAGTATTAAAATACAGATATTTTCTTTTTAGTTAACATTTCATTTTATTTATTTTAATTTATTTTTTCTTTTTGTTTTGTTTGTATTACTTTATAGTTTATTTTATTTTTATTTATTTATTTATTTTGAGTATATCTGTATTAGAAAACATTATTAGGAAAGCTAGTATTTTTTCTGACCCTTTTTTGCTAGCGATAAGAACAGAAAAACGGTACACGCTTTACGTTGTCTTAAGCATTACGTTCCTACAATTTTTTTTTAAAAATATATTTGTATGACTTGCGAGTGCCAATTTGGCCGTCGAGTTAATCCTAGTATAAAGCCGATTACTAGTTTATTGTAATATAAAAATCCGATTGTTTGTAATGGTTCTTAATAAACGAAAAAAAAAAGGCGGTATCGTGTCCGACTCGCATGCCCGTAGTCGCAGGTTCGATTCTTATAACTTGATTTTTTTTTCTTTTTTTCTTCGTCCGAATAATCATCCAATAAATATTTTTTTACTTCTAATTAAAAATTTATTCATTTACAAGTTATTTTATTGAAAAAATAGAAATTTTTAACATTTGTCTTTAAACACTCTTTTTAACTTTCTTTTTATTCATCCACAAAATTTTTACAAATTTTTACATTACTTTTCTGACAGATTTTTATTTGTAAATATTTATACGATTTTTCAATATACAAGATATACCTAATACAAAAGATATACACAGTGAACAGGGTGTGTGTGTACAAGAAAGTGTAGGTAAGAGATATTCGTTTCGAGGTAACGGTTTTTATTAACGGTAGAATTTGCCAGCGGAAAAATAAAGAGGCATCGACAAGATAATATAAAATTTTCTAACGAAATACCCAACAAACACAGCTGCATCTATGATAATAAAAAATTTTCCAACAAATATTCAATAAACACAGCTGCACCAATAGCAATAAAAATAATCGTAGAAAAAAAATAGGACCTTTTTCTAATCTAATCATGTGCAAGGAATCTTCGAACGAATATCGAGCTCACCAATGGACGACCATCACGGGTGAAACATGAAAAGTAGGAGAAACACCCCGCCTAACAAAGACACTGGCACATTTTTAATTTGCTAAAATTGAAAAATCCCCACTTCTGCGCAAATTCAATTCGTCAAAGTTTTGGAGATTCCCATTCTTAGAATTAGAATACGCCCCTGTTACGTTCGGTGGACTCCACGATTCTTTTCTTTCACGTAATATTAAACGTCTACACTCTGGAACTCTTTGCACTTAGCATAAACACTAAACTAAAGGAATATCTAGCAGGCGAGACTAATATTTCAGAATCTAAACCATGCGTGATAAATATTCGAACAAAGGTCCCCTAGAAGACCAAGAATTTTAAACAGCAACTAAAAGATACCATGAGAACCATGAGAAGGCTCAAAATCTAAACAGTGCGCATGCAAGAGACAAATAAATAGATCAAATAATATTTTTTCTTGGAAGTCCTCTAGTGAAAACGCGTTGTAGGAAGAGTCTCGAATAAAGGCCCTTCTAAGAACTAGAGTGATATCTTATAGATGTAACTATGATCCGCGACTGAAACTCGCGACATTCGATACCACGTGCTGACCTGCTAGACCACCCTTGCGCGTTATCTACTTAAGATAAAACTCAAGTGAATAATAAAACTGTCAACTTGGCCGATCATGGCGGACTCTCCAGTGGCCGAGACTTAATTTTTAAAAACAAAAGCCTACACCAATAGGCGCAACCTCTTGGACCTTCTTTTGGAAGGGAGACGCCCTCAACTCATGAGAGGGGCACCATTTTAAAGATTGATTCGTTAAAAAAGAATATTGCTTGCCTAATGGAGAGGGTACGCGAAGAGACGCCAAGATTCGACGTACGCGAAATCCTCCCACAGAAAAATCAGTTCATCTTCGCTTCTCGACTCGAACCGTCGCACCGAGTCTGTCTACAGCTCGCGCTGATTTATTAAGTCTTCGAAAGTTTGTCTATTCTTACAAGTTCCCTCTGCGATTGTACTAGTGCAAGGAGTTTCACGCTATACAAGTTGAAATTTTACAAAATTCGTGCGGGCAAGTGACAAGTGGTGTGCCCTTGAGTGGATCGAACAAACACCATCGGAACCGAGCGGATCTCCGAGCCACCCTTTCCGCACAGCCGAGTCCACGAGATAGACCTTGGCTCGCTTATCCAGCGAAATTTTTAAATTCATCACCTTCGCACACAACAAGTAATGAGTCTACCAAAGAATTTTATTTTTTTTGTTTTCTACCTTTCTCTTACTTTATTTTTTCCTTTCTCTTAAAAGAAACAGTTTGTTATTAAATTCAAATTTTCAAGTAATATCCAAGCACACACATTTATTAGTATTATTATTAAATTAAATTCTGGTTATTAAATATTTTATATTTCCTCTTCTTTGAACCGTTTCCTTTGCGAGTCCGTAAACTTGATTAGCCAGGATCTTGAACACTGTCAAGATTGGCATTCATGCTTATTGTAAGACTCAAGCAATCCTTCCCCTTTCACGAGGTGTGATTAGACAGGATTCTGGTATAATATCATGATTGGCATTCATACTTAGCTGCCAGGCCCTGAAGGAAAATCTTCTCCCTCTACTTCTATAACAATTCCCTCCATATCGTTCTATTTTCCCTCTTCCCCAAAAAAAAAAAAAAAAATATATATATATATATATATATATATATATATATATATGAGAGATTCCAACAAATCGAGTACCACTTTTGGGCCTGCATGTCTGCGATCACGTTCAAATTTTTTTGGCTTATAGTCCACATTGAGAAACATACTTACAAGTTTTTTAAGATTTTTTCCTCCATTATTTTAGCCGCCATATTAGGGAACATTTTACGTTTTTTTTTTTTTTTTTTTTTTTTTCATAAATTAATTGCGGCATTACGCGTGCTCTAAACAAATTTTTGTTATGTATGTTTTTTATGTAAAAAAACCTCAGCTTTTCAAAAAAAAATATTTCAAAATAAACGGACCCATATAAACTGCTGAAAATTCGATTTTAATCATAAAATCACAGTTTTTGGCAAGTGCACCATTTTTTAAAATTTTGAAACTATTTCCATTGAAAAGCTGAGAAAATTTCACATAGAATACGTAAAAATCAAGTTGGGATCTCTGTAAGAATTTATTGGGTCACTAAATGTTTAAAATCAAAAAATTAAAAAATTAAATTTTCCAAATTTTTTTCGATTTTTTTTTTTTATTGATGTCAGAATTACATGAACTTTGTTGGTAACTTTTAAGGTGCTGATGGCTTGTAGAGTTGAACGATAGAGTAAGTTTCTGAATTAGATACAAACTTCGTTGTAACCACACTTGGATTGTTTGGAATCGGAGCGATGAAATGTATCATTTGGGTCCCTTTTACAGTTTTTGATCGAGAAGATCGAGCATCTAATTTGACTTTTGAATCCAAATATCGTTCATTTTCAATAAAAACAAAAGTAATCGAAATGACCGGGAATTTTGAAATAGAATATATTTCTATTTTAAAAAATTATTTTAAATTTTCAGCGACAATACACAATGTGGAATAGATAACTTTTATCGTGGTATGCAAAATTCTCTTGGAATCTTTGTCATAAAGCACTAGTAGTAAAAAAAAAATCGAAAAAAATTTGGAAAATTTAATTTTTTAATTTTTTGATTTTAAACATTTAGTGACCCAATAAATTCTTACAGAGATCCCAACTTGATTTTTACGTATTCTATGCGAAATTTTCTCAGCTTTTCAATGGAAATAGTTTCAAAATTTTAAAAAATGGCGCACTTGCCAAAAACTGTGATTTTATGATTAAAATCGAATTTTCAGCAGTTTATATGGGTCCGTTTATTTTGAAATATTTTTTTTTGAAAAGCTGAGGTTTTTTTACATAAAAAACATAGATAACAAAAATTTGTTTAGAGCACGCGTAATGCCGCAATTAATTTATGAAAAAAAAAAAAAAAAAAAAAACGTAAAATGTTCCCTAATATGGCGGCTAAAATAATGGAGGAAAAAATCTTAAAAAACTTGTAAGTATGTTTCTCAATGTGGACTATAAGCCAAAAAAATTTGAACGTGATCGCAGACATGCAGGCCCAAAAGTGGTACTCGATTTGGTGGAATCTCTCATATATATATATACATATTAAAAATAAATGTAATTGAGATCCTTAAGAGCTTTCTCCATTTTTCTTTATTATTTTATTATTATCAAACTGTTTCTTTTAACTAAATATCAATATCTCAGTTAACTCTTGCGTGTGTTTCCTAGTGAAGACAACCCCGCCAAAGCGCTCTAAGTGCTGGGCGAAATACATCCGCAACCGGGAAAATGAAAAGATCCGGAAACTATTGGCTCGGGCGTCCGCGGGTCCTACTTTTACTATCGATTACAATAAGTTAAATCTAGATGAACATTCTTTTAAATTAAGAGTCCAGCGATTAATCAACGCACCAACACGCGATACACATCCTTGTCCCCCTAGTTTTTCTTTTGATTATTCACCTCCTTCTTATTACCCCGTCTCTTCCGCCGAGCGTTTTCACTCACCTTCTCTCGAACCTCAACTCTCGCGAATTCCCACTCCCCCTTCCCCTTCTGACTGTCCACCTATTCTTTCCGAACAACCTCAACCCTCGCAAATTCCCACTCCCCTCCCCCTTCTGACTGTCCACCTATCCTTTCCGAACAACCTCAACCCTCGCGAATTCCCACTCCTCCCTCCTCCTCACGCCTCGAATCGTCCGATCTCCCAGGAGCGTCGCACGATTTCGAAGAAGCCCTCCAGGACTTCGTAAAAGAGTGTCCCGATCTCAAAGAGGAACCGGAAGATTTTAAATCGGAATCTTCCGATCCCGAAGGAGAGTCGGAGTCTTTCTTCGAAGACCAGGACAGGGAAGGCTGGCCACCCGGTTCAATTATTCCATTTTTTGTCCCGGGTTCCCGATTTTCTCTAGCCGTCCCTATCGAGGTCTTCTGGATGAAGTTCCCTTCTCCCTCCACGGTGCAACTCCAAGACCTTTAATAGTCCTCCTCCCCTTTTCTCCCTACCGTCCAACTTTCATTTCTCTAATAATTTGTAACGATGCATCCCTCCACTGTCAATGCACCGTTACCCGGCCGCCGATCCGCCGGAAGTCCGCCGCCCGACGAACACCGGTCGGGCAAATGCGGAGGCGCTGAGCGCCCATTTTTAAACAATAGACAAAGCGCGTAAATATCGAACCGCCGTTAGGCGCGCGTAACCGTCGAGAGCCGGTGACGCGCTCGGGTACCGACCGACCGATACCGAAAACACCCGAGTCGCGCACGCCGGTTCTATGACGCAAATACCGTTAACCGTAAGAACAATAGGCGAATTACGCAAGCGCACGAGCCGAAAACCGGTATAAATAGAGCGCATTTTTGACTATCGAGACCAGATGTTCCGCACCGTCAGAGTCTGTAAGACGCCTGGAAAAACCGCCTAGATCCTAGAACGCTCAAAGAGAAAGAAAACGGGGTTGGGAGTACTCAGCCTCCGCCGAGAGTTTGCGGCATCTCCGAGAGCAATCCGTCCGAAACCTTAAAAGAGAGGAAAACGGGAACGGGCGTGCTCGTCCCCGTCGAGAGTTCTCGACACCTTGAATAAATCCGACCACCTGCGTGCAACGGCGATCTTCCAGTGGTGGGGAGTTCCCTACCATCGAAGGGTGTTCTTGTCGACCGTTGCACTCCCGAATTCCGCGGGTAAAGACCATCCCGACTTAATACATAACGCACTATACGCGCCTATCTGATACTTCCGCGACCGCCATTTAGTCATCCGGACTCGCCATTGATACGGCGCGCTAAGTCCCGCGCCGAAGGATAATCCACATCCCTGCCGCGACACCGATCGACGTACGACATCGATACATACGCGTCGAAAGACCGCCCACCGGCCCGACCGAAATTATCGCCCGGTAGCTAGCGTCACCTGCCGAAATCACGGCCCGCGATCCATAATCGATATTCGATCGAACCGACGAAATATCGAACCGCGCCGCGCATACGTGCGCTGCATTAGATGCATCGCACCCGACACGACCGTACCGCTGTACATCCTGCATCTTACACACATACAATTATATTATAATTTCACGCATATAGCCGCTTACATTATATATATTCACGCATACTCACTCGCTTATCTTAACGTATACTCCGCACACCGCCGCACCGCCATACAGGCGACCGCCTCACGCACACCGCTGTACACCGACACGCACTCACACGCTTGTATCATTCGCTCATGCATACATAACGATATTCCATTCGATACTCTTGCGCACGGCTAATTATTATTATACATTTGCGCGCTCACTCACTCGTCACTCGTCTCGCACGCACACCTATACACACGCATACCTATACACGCTCACACACAATAACACTCACGCTGTACAAATACACCACACAAGCAATAAATTATATTCTACCTAACATCACTTTCGTTCGTCTCTCGATACCCTTTCACGAGCCCCGGATCCCGACCGAGTTGTCCGTCTCCGCCTCGCGAAAGCGGATTATTACAAATTTATTTCAATTAATATTTCTAAAACTATTTATTGTAAATTTCCAACCAGAATTTAAATTTTAGTTTCCCCGTTTAATTCCGGTTGATGTCCTCCGTATTTATTGTAACACCCGCGAGAACATAATTTTCCTTTACCTACACTCACGCACACGAACACAATTACACAATAGAATTTAAGAAAATGTATTTTATAAATAAGATTTCGTAAATCGAATTAAATGTCCCTTTATTAAATTTTATCTTTTTTATCATTTATTTTCATTTTCTTGAATAAATGTAACGTTAAATTTTAAATTCGAGTAATTCATTAACCCGACCTCCTTCCTGTTATCCGAAATCGCATAAGGTCCCGTCCCGGATAATAAGGATTCAGTTCCTTTACCAGAAAAGGGACCGCCGAGCGAACGGCCTTTCGATAGAGTAAGAGCGACCCTTCCGGTCATTGACCTATCTGGGGCCCTGATCTGTTCGTTCGACTCTAGGACACGCATCGTCTAGCTATTGTCTAGAGGTAAGTAGATTACGCCCTCCCGCTGACTCTTCCTTTCATTGAGTCTGGAAGTAACACCCCAAAAAGAAGATTATAAAAAGAAAACTCGCAAACACATCACGCTCTTATTTCTGCAACTTTCAATCTGAGTACTCTTGTTCTGTATCGTGACTCGCGGGTTAGTTGTGAAAACCAGTGTCTTCCAGCGGCGTTTCACCACCATTTGCATTCATCAACCGAAGGTCCGAACACACCACGAGACCTAGAGCCGAGGAAAAACCGCCGCTTCTTCATTATCGAATTAACAGCAAAAGTAAGCTTCAACTATTCAATTATTATGTATATACGCGACTGAAACCTTATTATTTACAATGGTTCCGTAGTGAGGACCAGATCGGGCAAAATATATGTATATATATCGGTCCATGAATCAAGTCCATCGCAGGACTCGGAAGGCGTTGACACGAGCGTTCGCGAATCTTACCGTTAAATTAAAAAGATTTAGGAGTAAGATTGACTCACTACACACGCACACAAGCTCACAACTCAGCAAAGTTACAACCTCCCCCCTATCCTCTTACCATTTTTCTCCAAGCTACTCCCCAGTATATTCCCCCGAACTCCTTTCTCCTGAACTGCCTTCCTCCCCAAGATCATTCTCGTCATTATCTACAATCCTCCTGAATAATTCACCCCCTTTTTCCCCGCAGTTTTCGGAATCAGACGATGTCGAAAAAGCTATAGAGGAGTTCTGCAAAGAACTACCTGATTTAGAATCAGATTCGTCCTATCAGGACTAAATTAAACTAAATTAAATCTCCTTTCACTCCTTCTCTATGATCCTTACTTCCTACCTCATTCACACACACACACGCGTTTTATTTCTGTTTTGTTTGATTAATTAAAACTTTATATTGTACTAACCAGTCAGAACCTAAAAATTAACGATAGAATCTTTCCCTTGCGTTCTGACTGATGTTCTCCGTATTAATGTAACACCCGCGAACTAAAACACACACACACGTACACTCACCGAGAAATTATAATCAAGAATATTTTATTCTTATTTTTATATAATCATGTACATCTATCATTTATTTTAAAATATGAATAAATTCATACTTTGTTAATTTAAATAAAAGAATTACTCTTTATTAAACCCCCACTCATTCCTAGTCGACAGATCGCACTTGGTCCCATCCCGCGTAAAAGAGATTAAATTCTCTTACCGAAAAGGGACCACCGAACGAACGTCTGAATACCCAGTATAATAGCGACTCACTCGTTTACCTGCTTTTCAGACCTGTCAGTTCGTTCGACCTGATTCCAAACGCCACGAGATGTTTAATTTCGGGATAATAAAAGATAGTTGTTGCGCCCTTCCGTCGACTCATCCTTCCCCGAGTCTGTACGTAACATATACGAGGTCTGACAATAAAGTTCGCGAACTCGTCGCGATAAAAGCTACCATCGTATTACTTCTGATGTCATCAATGTTATCAAAATGCCTTCCTTTCAATTTCCTTTATCTTCGGGAACAGAAAGAAGTCATTGGAGGCTAGATCCGGTGAATAGGGAGAGTGGTCCAATACAGTTATTTGTTTACGAGCTAAAAACTCCCTCACAGACAGTGCCGTGTGAGTAGGTGCATTGTCGTGATGCAAGATTTATGAAATGGTTCGCAAAAAGTTCGGGTCGTTTCCGTCTAACCTTTTCACGCAGCCTTTTCAGTACTCCCAAATAGTAAACTTGATTTCTATTATAAATATCAAGAGTAATACGACGGCAGCTCTAAAGGCCACTTCACAAAATCAGTTCCAAAATTGTTTTAAAGAGTGGACTAGGCGCTGGCATCGGTGCATAGCTTCCCAAGGGGAGTATTTTGAAAGCGACCACAGTCATATTTAGCAATGAGGTATGTAGCACTTTTACCGCGATGAATTCGCGAACTTTATTGTCAGACCTCGTACATACAAGATGTCCGGAGTCAATCGCAACCAAACCACCCGTCGTATACAGATAGAGCAGATGAAACTGATAAAAAAAGTCCTTTACTATTTTGCGATTTTCGTAATAATTATTAAGAAATTCATTAAAAAAGATCGATCAATTCGCGTCAGTATAAGTACGCGGCGAAAAAGGACGGCCCAGAGACAACCCAAAAATTTGCGGTCATTAGGCGCGCGATGAAGTTATGGGAGGAGCGCTCTACAAATGACAACGGTTATGTACGAGCAATACATAAAGATGGATTTTCGCATCCTAGCAACCACACATCAATGGGTTGTCCCTTTTTACTGCGCGCTTATACTCACGCGAATTGGTCGATCTTTTTAAATTAATTTCTCAATAATTATTACGAAAATCGCAAAATGGTAAAGGACTTTCTTTTTAGTTTGACCTCCACTTTTCGGTTAGTCACTTACTTGTCGGACACCCTGTATATATATACATTTCATTTTTGTCAGTCAAATATCTCGATATCACAAAGTTTTAGAAGAAAATATTTCAGACAGAAGTTGTATGGTTTCAAGGGGGACATAAGATGGTGGCAATGATTTGACCTTGGATAGTCATTTGAAGGTCACGTGAAGGTCACCTTCAATTTCTTAAATGGAACTCCCCATTTTTTATTGCATATTCTTGTAGCTTATCTCGAGAGCTTTTCAAAATACCACAATAAAGTATTTTTTCATTAAGTACTTTTTGAGTTATTTTATATTTTGATGTAAAAAATAAAATATCTCGTAAAATATTTAGTTTTCGATAATCTTACCGTAATACTTTTATGTACAGAATAATGAGACAAATCAATTAGTGTAAAAAAAACAAATAATTGTTTTAAAAAATACATTATAAATAATTACATACTTTTTCTTGAAAACAATTATTTTCTTGGCGAATGAGCGCGTGTTCGTGCGGCTAAACCGTGAGACATACGTTCTAGCCAGTGACGAGCTTCGCAGTGTCGCACGGCAACGAAAAGTTTGGGCCCCGCGACAAGATCGGGGTACGCGCGAGCAGCGAGCGGCCATTAATAACAATTACTAAATGATTTAGATTTTTAGATAAATAATGCTAACTAAATGCTTGCCTAACAATTACAAAAAGAATTAATTATTAAATATTATTATTATTATTATTATTATTATTTTATTATTATTTTTAATTATTTTTTTACGTTTTGTGGAAAAGAAAACTTGTGGAAGGAAATATGAAAGATAAGAGAATTTGATGTGCAATAATATATTTACGAAAGGAAACGATCGAAATTAATCGTGAATTTACAGTCCTTCATCAATGTAAAATTCATAACTACAGTATAACAATAAGAAACAAAATTAGAATTGTGAATGGTGAAAATGAGATACTTACGAAAAAGAAACAGAAAAAATCTATCGTGTGAATTTACGCTTATAAGCTTTCGTTAATTTATTATTCACAATTATTCTAAAAAACAATGCAATCGTTTTCTATCGGTTTCTTTTGGTTCCTTCGTCAGGATTGTGACAAATGTTCGTACAAGAATATTCGAATACGCATATCTGTTCAAGATTGAAACGTTTAATTTAATCGATAAATTTAAACTGTAAATTCAACCGACAAATCTGAACGGTAAGAGCCGCAATCAAAACACGACCGAGAATAAACATCGTCGCGATCAGCCGATCAGCGCGTGATCGCGTGATCATAACAAAGAAAAAGTGTGACAAACACCTATATTCTCAAACGTTCGGCGCCGAAAATATCCTATTATGGAAATCGGTCGACCGCGACTCTTTTCCGTCGTTATTCAGTCTGCCGCTGACGACGATTCGAGCTGGTTGATAGCAATCGATCATAATTTCTTATATCATATTGTTACGTCCTAGCGACTTCACGATTGCTTCCTTCAGCGAAGTTGCGGCAATGATAATCGATCGGTGATAGAAATGAGTCGTTCGGCAAATAGAGCATCTTGCGTCACACATTCCTTAAACATTTAGCCACTTATCAATATCTATATCTACGAGTAACCGTGAGAAAGACGTGACGAAACCGCGCCGGTCGCCTAAAAATAAATAAAAACCAGTAGATACCCTCGCAGTAGAATTCTCCAGCGGAATAAAAAGTTGATAACGAAAAGATAATAAAATTCTCACAAAATATCTGATGAATACAACTAAATCAATAATGACGAAACTTCTGTGACGTCACATTGAGTAACGACAGAAAGTTGGACTTTGTCTAATCAAATCACGGGCATAAGGGAAACCTAGAGCTCAAGGGATTCTGAACTGATCACCAATCGACGATCACCACGAGTGAAAATTCGAAAAGTAGGAGAAACACCCCGCCTAATGAGGACACTGGCACAATTTTTAATTCGTTGAAGTTTTGGAAGATTCCCACTCTTAAAAATTAGAATACACCCCGAAAAGAGAGATATAAAAAGAAGACTCGAACGAACTTACACACTTATTCTCCAGTCTTCAGCTTCACGCAGTCTTACTCTGTGCTTTTGCACCGTAATTCGCGAGTTAGGCACTTGTGCCACCAGTGTCCTCACTTGGCATCATCTCCAGAGCAACCACGAATCGAACATCGAGTTGCCGACATGAGACACAGAGCGAAACACCGTACAAAAATTCGCCACCCCTACACCTCTGAATTACTATTGAAAAAAGTAAGTTTAATTGAATAATTTTTCTTTTCCTCCTTTTTGTCTTGTTTCTTATTTAAATCAAAACTTTCCGAAGAATGTTTCATTCTTTTAAATCATCAACCCGTTTCGGTAATAAGTCTTAGAAAATTTTAAATCCTGATCTTAATCTAACACATATGCGAGCGACCAATTTTATATTTCTGACCGTTTTTAACATATACACTTATTTACTTATAAATATTGACTTTGATTTTATGTTTTTATCCTTTAATCAAATATATTTTTATATTGTATTAACCAGTCAGAATCTAAATTTAACAGTAAAATTATTCCATTCCATTTCTGACTGATGTCCTCCGTATTAATGTAACACCCGCGATCTAAAAACACACACATACACATGTACATTCACCGAGAAATTATAATCAACAATATTTTATTTTAATTTTTATTATAATCATGTATATCCACCATTTACTTTAAAAAATGAATAAATTTACATTTTGTTAATTTAAAATCAAAATAACTCTTTATTAAACCCCCACTCATTCCTCCAGTCGAAAGATTGCACTTGGTCCCATCCCGCGTAAAAGAGATTAAATTCTCTTACCGAAAAGGGACCACCGAACGAACGTCTGAATAACCAGCGTAACAGCGACTCAGTCGTTTACCTGCTTTTCAGACCTGTCAGTTCGTTCGACCCGATTCCAAACGCCACGAGACGTTTAATTTCGGGAAAATAAAAGATAGTTGTTGCGCCCTTCCGTCGACTCATCCTTCCTCGAGTCTGGACGTAACATACTGCTCTTTAAATTTTGGGGGCTCGTCCGGGATTGTAATGTGCGATCTTTTAAATTGGAATGAGTAAAGGGACAAGAGGTACAGCTGATAAAGACGAAGTAGAACGAAATTTTCAGCTTGCTCAAGAAACATACAATCGAACAAAATCTAACAAATCAGAAACACATCACACTTCCACTCCTAATAAAACTACTAAAAACATTAATCTTTCATTAGACGAAACGGTAATTGAAAAAGATTTCGAAAAAAAGTTTAGCGAAACAGCGGCCGAGTCTCATTTTGCCGATTCCTGCGATAAGACTATTATACCTGAATTTAATAAATCCGAAAAAAAGAAAGACCCGTGCGGTACCGGCAGCAACATGACTCAAGATTACCCTTTCGCTACTTTGAAATACGCGGTCGAAGCCGTCCCTTACTTTGACGGTCAAAATATTCCATTAAATTATTTTATCGAGGGATGTGAAGAAGCGAAATCTATGTTGCCTAGTGAGGCTGAATCACAGTTTACCAAAATAATAAGAACCAGGATAATAGGGGAGGCTCGCCGAACTATACAAGGTCAAGATTTTGATAGCGTTTCTCAATTAACTAAATATTTAAAACAAATTTATGGACCAGCAAAAAACGTTTATCAATTACAAGGGGAATTGGGTTGTATATATCAAAAGGGTGATGAAGATGTAATTACTTATGCAAATAGAGTAAAGATTCTTGGAAAACAAATTTTAGAAACATATAGAAGTTCGGGAAACGTGTCGTCTGACCAAAATATTAAAGCATCATTAGAAAAGGACATGTGCAAGTGTTTTATTAGAGGGTTAAAACCAGAGATTGAACAACGAGTTGCAAGAAATTTATTAAATGTACAAGAAACTGCAGCTGACGCTTTAAGGATAGAGAGAGAGCTCCGAGAAATGACAGATTTACGACAGGGAATAGATAACAGTTCAGGTAGACAGAAAACTAACAGTCTAAAGGAAATTTGTCAAATCTGTTATAAGGAAGGGCACGTAGGCAGTAACTGCAAGAAATATTTATAAATGTCTCAACAAGTTAACAACCAGATTGATTTCGGAACCGCAATATTAGTATGTCAAATTTGTAAAAAACGTGGGCATGGAGCAGAGAAATGCCGCTTTCGCGATCCACAACAACGCCGACCGGTAAACGTAGTTCAAGGGAAAATAATAACTTGTCAATTATGCTTAAAATCCGGTCATGATGCAAAATCTTGCCGACAGAATAATACAACTAATAACAATAAAATCTCGGTAATTTGTCAATGGTGCGAAAGACCCGGCCATTCTGCAAATAATTGCTGGAAGAAACAGAACGAACAACGTTATGCGGGAAATAAAACTCGCGTAACTTGTCAAATTTGCAACAACTTCGGACACATTGCTAAAGATTGTCGATCAAAACTAAACCAGCAAGCGGGATCCAGGAATTCTTTATTCTGCCGCTATTGCAAGGAGCAAGGTCATCTTCTCGAAAATTGTCAATTACGCCATGCCAGTAACTTTCGAAAAAAGGAAAATAATCAGGGAAACTACAACGGCCCCTCGACGTCGGGTGCACAGCAGGGGTCCGAACGAAAGCCGCACCCATCCAAAACTCAGGTAGCCAAATAGACAAGGACAGAACTACCATAAGGTCCGTAACTGTAAATCTCGACAAACATAGTCGCGCGCCTACCGTTCAAATCAACATCGATAATTTAACTACTAGTATAACTTTTATGCTAGACACGGGATCTGACCTAATATAATTAAAGAAAATCTCGTTCCCGAAGAAATAAATATTAATTACACTAATATCCTCAAGTTGAACGGTATAAATAATTATCCTGTGTACACCTTAGGTGAAATTACATTAACTCTTTTTGAAATACCGGTTATATTTCATATTATATCTAACGATTTTCCAATTTCACAATCCGGCATATTAGGAAACGATTTCTTTAAACAAATTTCATCGAAAATAGATTACGCACAAGGGCACTTGGATGTCTCCGGAATCAACATACCTTTCTTATCACCTGAAGCCATTATAGTAGCTCCGCGATCAGAATCATTATTTTATGTAAGAATAGAAAATCCAGAACTAAAAGTAGGATATATACCAAGACTAAAGGTGGCACATGGAATTTATTTGGGAGACACCATCGTGGAGAACATTGCCGGAAAGGCATATTTAAACGTTATAAGTACTTTAGATGAAGAGGCGGAAGTACATGTTCCGACTTTGAGCCTAAAACCATTGAGCGAATTATTAGACGACCATGATTCAAAAATTGAGGCTCTAAATAGTCCAGAAGAACCGAGGAATAAGGAAGAAGAAACTACTTACGAATTCGACGATTATGAAAATAATATGAATATTGAAAATGAAGGTGAAAATGTGGATGAAGAAAATATTATTATCGAAGAAATTAATTATGAAGACGAAGAAAAAACCTTAAATAAAGAAGGAAATAAAAATAAGAATAAAATAAAAAATAAAGATAAGATAAAAAATAAAACTGAGAGGATAAATAAAGAATTGAATAATTCAAAAATCTTTGGAGAGGGAAATTACCAAACCTCTTCTGAAAATCTAATAAATCCAACCATTCCTGGAGGGGGAAATTACCAAACCTCTCCTAAAAATTTAATTAATTTAAAAACCCTCGAAGAGAGAAATTACCAATCCTCTCAAGAAGGGAATAATTCTAGGATTTCGGAGGGAAATTTCCAAACCTTGTCAGAAAATCCTAGCTCCGTCGATTGCGAGGAGGAAAATTATCAAACCTCACTACGTATTTCGGCAAAACCTTATTCCAAAAAGGGGAGAAGTCCTTTATCCTCCCTAGATATCAAATTTCCTAAGGTTGGATTATTTAAAGAAGGAAAAGATAATGAATTAAAAACCTCTCATGTTACAATAAAAGACCTCCTTGAAGAGGCTCAAAAATATAATTTAAAAATTAAAAATTCGAATCTACGAAATATTATAAATAAAAATAAACCGTCTTCAAAAATCCTTATATCCTTGTTGAATAAATCTCAAGAAATTTTAGAAAATTTTATGCGAAAACGCAAAACAAGATATAAAAGAAAACAAGAAGTTGAAAATTATAATTTGCATAATTGTCTAACAATCTCCGAGGAAAAAGGAAAGAATCGACCCGCCGAAATCATAGAATCATTGCGATTAGAACATTTAAATGAAACAGAAAGAAAAAGCATTATAAAATTAATAACGGACAGTCAAGATCGGTTTCATATTCCTGGAGAAAAATTAACCGCAACTCACGTATTACAACATCGAATACCTACTACAGATGACCAACCAATAAACACTCGTCAGTATCGATTTCCGCAAATTCATAAAGAGGAAATAAACAAGCAGGTAGAAGAACTGTTAGAAGGAGAAATTGTAAAACACTCACAATCACCATATAACACGCCTATATGGATTGTACCTAAGAAAGAAGACTCCAAAGGAAATAAACGATGGAGACTGGTATTAGATTTTCGCGCTTTAAATGATAAAACTATCGGAGATGCATATCCTTTACCAAATATCATCGATATATAAGACCAATTAGGAGGAGCTCGATATTTTTCAGTATGCGATTTAGCATCTGGATTTCATCAAATAAAAATGAACCGCGAAGATGGTCATAAAACAGCTTTCACTACTCCTTTTGGACATTACGAATTCGACCGAATGCCGTTCGGTCTAAAAAATGCTCCGGTTACTTTCCAGCGCCTAATGGACTTAGTATTAACTGGGTTACAAGACAAAGAATTATTCGTTTATATGGACGATATTGTTATCTATGCAACGTCTTTAGAAGAACACGAAAGAAAATACAATGCTTTAATGGAACGTCTTCGAGAAGCTAATTTAAAATTACAGCCAGACAAATGCGAGTTTTTAAAAACGGAAGTAACTTATCTGGGACACGTAATCAGTAAAGACAGAGTAAAACCAGATCCGAAAAAATTAGAAGCGGTACAACGATTTCCAAGACCTAAAACACCTAGGAATATTAAACAATTTTTAGGACTTGCAGGATATTATAGACGCTTTATACCGAATTTTTCAAAATTCGCCAAACCATTAACAAATTTATTAAAAAACGATACCCGCTTCGAGTGGACATCTGTGCAAGAAGAATCTTTTGAAATTTTAAAACAAAAACTGTGCGAAGAGCCAGTACTGCAATACCCAGATTTTCCCAAATCATTCATTTTTACGACCGATGCATCTGGAATAGCCGTTGGAGGAATATTATCACAAGGAGAGATAAATAAAGAACTACCGATAGCATACGCCTCACGAACCTTAACAGATAATGAATTAAAATACGATACATACGAAAAAGAAGCACTAGCTATTGTATATTGCGTTAAACATTTTCGACCATACTTATACGGAAGAAAATTCACTTTAGTTACAGATCATAAACCATTGATATGGTTTAAAAACGCACAAGACGCAAATATGCGAATACTTCGTTGGAGATTAAAATTAGCAGAATATGATTATGAGGTTGTATACAAAGCGGGAAAAACAAACGTAAACGCAGACGCATTATCCAGAAATCTTGTAAATATCGAAGAAATAGATTGTAAAATTATAAAAAACAAGAAACTTTTAAACCCAGATAACCCTAAAGATGCACGATTAATTGCCGAACTATTAGAAAAATCCGATAGCGAAGAAGAAGAAGAAGAAGATGACGATTTCCATTTATATCTTTCCGATATGGAAGAAAACGAAGAAATAATAGCTGAAAGCGATTTATTAAATAACAATAACGATACTCTTCCATTTACACAAACAGAATTAAACGAACCAGATTATTTATCAATTACCGAAAAAGTTTTAATACACGATCCTCCTAAACAAAATAAAATTCAAACAAGAAGCCGAACTGCAAGACAAATTGAGCAAAATAAAATAACCAACGAATTGCATAGTGACGAGGGAGAGATCGAAGAAATCGAAGAAAGTAACGATCCGCCTGATAAAATTTCTGACAGTGAAAAAGAAGACGAAGAAAATGAACAAGATATTATTAACAAAAATTTAAAATCAAGAAAAACGAAACCTGCATTTATTGAAAATAGAATAATTCATGGTAATGTCATAGACTCTCGAGAATTAT
This sequence comes from Formica selysi, assembly GCA_009859135.1. Taxonomy (NCBI): domain Eukaryota; kingdom Metazoa; phylum Arthropoda; class Insecta; order Hymenoptera; family Formicidae; genus Formica; species Formica selysi. The sequence goes on along the minus strand of WHNR01000078.1, from coordinate 50,588 downwards.
TATTTTTACGGAAAGATAATATAGTATATTTCGTCGACACCCAGGGAAGACCTTTAGATTCAGGCTCACAAAAACTTTTCGAACGAAAAGAGCTTCCAAACCTAGGATCCCTTGTTCTAGGAAAGGTTAAGGCCATAAAACATAAAAATCATTATCATGTGGCTTTACCTGTCAGCGAAGAACAACGAGAAGGCCCTACGGCTATTCTTAAACATATAGTTAAAATCTTAACAGACTTACGGAAAATAACCGAAGATTTAAAATTAGAAACATTTAGTATTGCAAGAACCGAGTTAATTAATAATGTTCCATGGAATGACGTTAAATCACATATACAATCAATATTCACTGACGCTCCTACTAAAGTTATTATTTGCCACGGACTAATTAAATATCCACCGAAAGATTTACGTTCCGTTATAATCTGTGAAATGCATTGCTTACCGACGGGAGGACACCGGGGAGTCACAAAAACTTATAACAGAATAAAACATAATTATTACTGGGAAAACTTGAAAGCAGATGTTCAACGGTATATACAGCAATGTTTACAATGTCAATTGAAAAAACTTGTACAAGTAAAAACGAACAATGATAATCACAAGACACACCAGGATCTTCTTTTGATAAAGTAGTCATGGATATCGTAGGCCCTTTACCTAAAACTGAAAGGGGAAACGAATATATTCTAACATTACAAGATCAATTAACTAAATTTTGCATGGGGATACCATTACCGAATCAAACTTCCGAAATCATCGCAGAAGCTTTTGTAGATCGATTTATTTGCGTACTTGGAGCACCAAAAGCAATATTAACAGATCAAGGCAGAAATTTCCTTAGCGATCTAATAAAGAAAATTGCAAAATTATTTAAAATTCGTAAATTTCGCACAACAGCCTTCCATCCTCAATCAAACGGATCATTAGAAAGATCACATCACGCATTAGGCGAATATTTAAAACAATACGCGAATGAACAAAAACAATGGGATAGATGGATTAGCCTTGCCATGTTTAATTATAATACGGGCGTACATGAAGCAACAAAGCACACTCCATATGAGCTGGTTTTTGGAAAGATAGCACGTGTTCCATCGAACGAACTTCTACCTCCTGGGGATAAATTAGCAAATTACGACGAATATTTAATAAATCTTGTAACTCAACTTCACGCAATTCAGGGAAATGCACGCGATAACGTTATTCAAGCTAAAATTAAATAAAAAAACTATTACGATAGAAAAATTAACCCACAAACTTTCAAACCGGGAGATCAAGTATTTTTATTAAAAGGTCCAAAACCGGGTAAATTCGGAGATCAATATACTGGGCCTCACGAAGTTCTAGAAATTTTTAATAAAAATAACGTCAAAATTAGAATAAAAAAAAATAGCCGAATTGTACATCCTAACCGCTTACGAATTTCATATATTAAACCTACTAATAAACAATTATGAGAATTTTCAGATGGACTTCAGAATTGGAAGACAAATCACAATAATAATTTTAACAAAAAAAAAAATAATAATAATTGAAATTTTATCAAACAGAGTAATAGGAACAGACTTAACTTAGCAGTCACAGTAAATATATTCCCGATCGTGTAAAATAAGAGAGAACATTAACGAATGCGCCCTACTGTATCATTTACTTGTTAGATTAATTAATATACTAAAAACGTATATACAGGGTGGTCCTCGTAACGGTCGCCACGATTTTTAAGGCACTTACAATAATCTGACATAAAAAAGTCATAAACAGAAATTTATCAGTTTCTAACCGGCAACAAATTGCAATAATAAAAATTGACCAAACATTTTTTTTCCGTAAAAAAGCAAGGTCACCTTCAATTTTTTAAATGGAACTGCCTTCTTTTTATTGTATATTCTTGTAGCTTATCTCGAGAGCTTTTCAAAACACTATAATACAGTATTTTTTCATTAAGTACTTTTTGAGTTATTTTATATTTTAATCTGACATATTTTGATATAAAAAATAAAATATCTCGTAAAGCGTAATGCGAAAGCGCCACAAGTGGCGCGATAGCGATTTATCGCGCCGGCGTGTCTCCTGCAGGACTCTCGCTCGGCACTGTTCGGCGAGCTATCCGAGAGGACGCAGGTTTTCCGAGGAGCGAGCGGAATATTAGACGATCGAGGAAGCACCGAGAACTTCCTGCCGGTGGGACGAGCGTCGTCGACCAATTTTGTTGCCGAATAATTGTAGGTAATTAATTCGGATGAGTCGCGCCCTTAATAGTTGTCAAGCCACGCGTTTTGGTGAATTAACTTTGTGAATATTTTTGGGTAGATTACATCGCACGGCCGACGGGCACACGTCGCTCATCCGAATTAGATATAATAGGCTCTCTCTATTCATTTCGCCGCCGCCGACAGTCATTAATGTTAGTTTCGCGTCTGTAATTATTACATGTTGTAAAGTATCGGGATTTTCACGCTCGCGCGATCGATATTCCGGATCGCGCAAAGTATTGCGTCATACGACTCGTACACCACAGTCGTCACCGACAGTTTCGTATTCTTTTGGTGTATTGTTAGCAGTTATTTTGTACACGCTATGCGTAATTAGAGTGAGTAGAAAGCGCAATTCTCCGGTATCGAGCAGAGGATCTATCGGGTGTTTGTGACCCCGTCGTTAGTTTTCGCGAGTCATCCGAGTAATATACGTAGCGTATTTCAAGCAAAGGTCATCGTTATTATTATTGAGGCACATTCCAGCATCACGAGCTGCGTTAAAAGACCGATTCGAGTCGTATCACCGAGAGATTTATATTGTATTGAAGCGGATCCACGGGCGTGCGTAAAGTAGTTACCGGCGCATTCGAGAGATTTCTTTAGTTGTCGCGGCCTAATTAAGTCTCGTACGGCGGAAATCCTCGCGGCCGAAAAGTCGAGTTAAAGCGCGTAAGACGCCCGGTAATTTAATACTGTTGCGCACGGTCGTGCCGATCTTCGCGGAAATAATATATTTTATTCGCCTGTAGAATAACCATTGTCGCCCACGTTTATTGCTTCTGTGAACTGCTCTATACTCTTGTTTCATTTAATATATTATTGTTATCTTTATTGTTAATTTATCGAACGCTCATTTTCGCTCCCGTGTTCTCGATTCTCAGAGCTCTCCCGTATCCTCCCGAACCACCCCCTCTACCATTTCGGGTAAGTTGAGTAGCCGCGGAATTTTGCCGTCGCGTTAATTATCGGTCTCGCAATTGTCTCTTAGCGTTATTATTATCGTAAATGGTGCGGCCTGCCGTACCTGGCGCCCAACTCGGTTTTTTTTGTGATATACGGACTTTTGCGGGATATCGGGACCGATATTCGAGATACGCGCCGAAGGTGTGCCGTGGGCACCGAGAACCGCCCGCCGAACAAATAATTATTATTTAAATAATTAACAAAAGAAATTACGGTTACAATATATATATATATATATATATATATATATATATATCATATGAAATACTAGAATTCTTAATTAAATCTAATTTCAGTTAAATGCTTGAGAAACTCTTAAAATAATTATAGAGTTTCAACATCTTATGATATAGCCTTAAGATTCAACAAGATGGCCGCCGTGCAAGAGAGCCATCTAGTTCTTAGGTAACCTAATCAAAAACACACATCATCCATCTTGCATATATAAATTACTAACTATCCTGCTTGCATATATTCTATCCTTTTACGATCCTCTATTGCTCATGACAAAATGGCGTAACCAATCAACTGAGCCTATTCTTAATTACATGATTAATACTATAATAACCCTTCTATATTAATCCACTATTTTTCCGCTGCTATTCTCCTCGCTTAAATAACCACCACATGCTTTTATATAATCAATAATCAATAATTTAACCAATAATGAAACGTTACATTTATATCGTGCGTATATACTGCAAAATCGAAGGGAACGTCACAGAACCTCCAAATTAGGCGTATACCATACTAATTTAAATATTCCAACCTTATCATAAACTCACCAAGGGTAAAGATTTCAATAACTAAGAAACTACTATTTCAATAAAGCTCAAACTCAGTGAGGACTTTTATTTTGTAGCCTCTATTATACGTCTATAAAATGTCAAGGTTCTACGACTAAAAACAGAAAAACCCAAAATTAGTACATATTCAAATTTTGAATTTAGGAAAACGAAAGCTATGTCATATAATCCCCTCTATTAGTCAAGTCAAACGAAATTAGTCTCATATCGCTACGACGAAGCATTAAAAACAAAATGGCGGACTTATCCAAAGTTTCTTTTTGCTTTCATTTGCGCATGCGTGTTCCGATCAACATGTAACTTAGAAGTAATGATCTATGAACTAGCCCGCATCGAATGAGCCTACTCTCGTCTTCCTACGACCTTCCAGTAAAAACAAAAAGGCGACAATTTACGAATTGCTCCGATTCACCTGAAACTTTGTGTGGACCTTATTTTTTATGTTTTAAGACTATCTAAGGTAGTTTCGACTCGAAAAGCTCAAGTATATGAAAAAACAAAATGGCGGCCAAAAACCTTATTTTTGTCCGAAACGCGTAGTGCCAAAGTTTCATCAAGATCGGAGATGATGACTTATTTTTATATATATTTAGGAAACCAATAATGATTTAAAATCTTGACATAACCTAAAATGCTCTCAACGCAATAATGAACTTATTAATGATTAATTATTAACAATTTCACTAACGGTTATTCATCTATGCACACATGAATATATACCTATATCCATTTTTATATTATCGATCAAAAGTATATTATATAAAATTTTATAAATAATTATTTAATCTTTTAAAAAATTATTTTACCTTTTATTATTGCAATGAGAAATATTACCAGTCGAAGTATTTCTTTTATTATTATAAATGAATTTTATTATAACCAAGAAGGAACTAGAAATATTCGACACCATATATATATATATATATATATATATATATAAAATTATAATGACGAACAATTAATACAAAACTCTCATTGAGATCATATTATTTAATAATTGTTACTGCAATCGTAAGAAAGGCCAGTCTATAATTATTTGACACTCTATATAAAATATCCAAATTATTAATATTTATTTGGCACCTTGTATCTGCTACATAGCCTTATTATAATAATGCCTTATAACGATTTTATTTTAATTAATATTTTAGTCCCACCCTATATATATATATTGGCCAACTTACAGTTGCATAATAATTTCACACTATATATAAGGTATAAAACTTTATTAATTATTAGATCTCTCTTATACTGTAAGAACTCATAATAATTCGCCACCCTTTATAAGCTTTTCAAGGATAAATGTAATTGCAATAACAAAAGAATATGAAAATCGAATAATTATTTAACTACAATAATTTTAATGAATAATATATAAAAACTGAATAAGGACATATATATATATATATATCTTTAATAAATTCAACCGTTCTATTGTTATCGCAAAAGAAATATAAAAGTTATAAATCCGTTTGGTATTTCACGCACGGTATAAGCTCTTATATAAAATTTATTCATGCATCATTGTAATTATAATGGCAAAAGAACCAAATATTAAAGTTAAAATTAATGTTCAATAATTTTCACATATAATACAGAAAATGCTGAATCGATACATATATATATGTATATATTTTCAATAACTTTAACGGTTCTCTTGTTATTGTAAAAAGAATCGAGCGTTATAAAGGAAATTCTGAAATAATCGTATGCTCAAGCCGATCGATAATTTCTAAGAATTTCAATATGAAAAAACATATGCGAAAATCCGCGACGAACATGAATGTAATTGTAATAGCAAAAGAGCCCAATATTTAAGTAATTTTTACTTTCTAATAATTTTTACTAAAAGAGTATAAAATTCTGCATAAGAATATGCAAAGAGAATTATAAAATTATTAACGAATCTCTTGCTATTACAAAAAGAATATAGAAGTTATAAAAGAATTATTATAAAAGAAATTATAATGCTCGAGGCAATCGATAATTTCTAAGAAATTATCTCTGTTAGACATTCAAGGCTAAGCGTCTAAGGCGACATTTGTTTGAAGCCACCTGCACGCAGTACCAAGAATTGCACGAAGGCCAAGGCATCTCTTTGTCGCCGCTTCGTCGAACTACGCATTTCCACACCTCTCGGCCTACACTCTGACAGTATATAAGGAACGACCGCATTCCAATCGGAGCATTCGCCCAACGTTTCTCCTGCAGTGAAGACCTCTCGCCGAGGCAGAGAGCATTCGCCCACCGTTCTTCAAGCAATAAGGAGCTCTCGCCCAGAGAGCATTCGCCATCCAGTGTCTGCCTGGCATTCTGTCAACGTTTCAAGAAGTTTAAGTATATCACTTTAAACATTGTAATTTAGCAAAGTTCTTTTTCGAATAAATACTTTAAAATATTCGGGACTTCGAATTATTCTGGATCAGCATCTCCCGAGACAAGAAACTCAACTCCTTGTAGGAAATACACGTAAGTTCGAAATATTTAACTCTAACTTCTTAACGTACGGCGTTTGCCATATTTGATCTAACTTCTTTTTCTTCTTTAAATCTTAACTATTAAAGTGAGTATAATAATTCTGCATTTGAATTATTTGGAGATAGAAACTATTTCACTGAGTCTTACGATACTTATTTATTATTAACAATTCCTTAAGAGAATTGTTGGGAGTGATTTTAAGAATTGAAACTTTATTTTATTCTTTTAATATTTTTACCAAAGTAATATTCTGCATGATAGTTACCACATACGACAAATATTCAATTTTTTCTTTACCCTCGACATTACTTACTTACATTACCTACTTTACAGTTTATTCTATTATCCTCGATTACCAACTCCTTTTCTTTTTCTATTTCATTTTTCTTTTAATCTTGCAAATTAAAGTATATAAAAATCAATAGTCTATATCATACTGATATAGACATATCCTGTCATAAGGTATCTGTGCGTAACTCCTGTGTGCCGCTATTCCGCCTAAGCGAAATAGGCGTTGAAGGCAGAGTAACTCCTGCAGCGTGCCACTCCACCGTAAGGTGTCGATACAGGGAACACTGCTTAACAGAATTTCACACATTCCGCTAGTATAGCGTCGATACAGAATATTTCGCCACACCAAGTGACAGTGAATTTTATTAATTCAGTTGAACACTTTCTCGTATTCATATCCAATCCTGAGCTCTTTAATTATAATTCGACTCTTGCGAATAAAGCAAGAATTAAAAGACTCTGTCATAAAGATCCTCTGTACGCTATACATTATTATACGCTGAACGTCAGTGTGGATACCGTGGGTCCTCGGTCTCCCCGGAGCTGAGCAACGCTGTAATCCGGCATCCCGTATAATATGTTGGAGTTCTGTTGTACGGCCTTTCACCTGAGCAGTAATAAGGTGACAATTACAGAGTAAGCTTCTGTAGCCGACAATTCCACGCAACGGGTGTCGATAATAGAACTTCCACTGCCTAACAGTGCTTGCGTATTCCACTATATTAGTGTCGATATAGAGATTTGCTGCCTCCTGAATGATAGTAGTCTTCTAGAATATTATTTGAGAATTTTATATCATTCAACCATTAATCTAAATCGAGCTCTTATAATTTATTCTGCATAAATCCATTCCTCTTTATTACAAACTCGATAATCTTCATTTATCCTTTAACTATTCATTAACGATCTTAAGTTAGGTCAGTTCCTTTTCCTCTATTGCAATTTCACAATAGCTTTTCAGACGGTACACAGAACTTGGTGAATTAATCTACGTATGAACTTTTGAATGACATATTTTTATAAGGTACATTTTCTACGAGAAAAATCTGTGACGTCCTAGCCGCACGTCTAATTTTAAAAAAATATTAAATTTATTGTCAACGTACCCATAAGAGGTGAAAGAAATAAAATTTAAAGAGAATTATTCGTTCAGAGAAAGAGTAATATTAAATGTAGCATTCATACCTGCGAATCACCCCGTATACATATCCAACGCTCAAGCGCTCTAGCGGGTGACATAAAAATATCCGTACCACATAGACTATAATTATAATTAATAAGTAATAATTTTATATTTGCAACTACACAGTCATACAAACTTCTGAAGTGTTAAAATTAATAAGAGAATGCAATACGGAAAAGCAAAGCAACAGTCAATGCAAATGTAACGTTATTAATTAATAAACGAATATTCCGTGTAGATATTGCGAAACGGGATAATTGGTACATGCTTTAATAATTTTAAGAACACATACATTTATATATGCACACAGTAATATTAAGAATTTTATATTAGCATTAAGAATCCTTATGCGTATATATACTCTATGCTACGCGCATCCCATATAACGTAGCGCCTTTACTAACATTGTATTTAGTTAAGAGTATAAGTGAAATAATATTTTATTCACTGTAGTATTATAAGCGTCTTAAACTGTGCATGGTGATGCAAGTCGGCCGTCGATCAATACTCTTATCCGCCCGGCCGATAAGATAAAAAGGAAGCCCGGAGAACAACAGGCAGAGGCTGATGCAACCGGCCTGGAATGCAGACGGTGAAGTCATGCAGTAGCGCTATGGCCATCCTTCTCACACATTAGGGAAGCCCCGAGTGACGTAGCGCTCCCTACCAACAGCGTTTCCCACTCGCTATACTCACGCCCACGGATCTCCCACCAGCATAGGAAGACTCTATGCAAAAGCATGGAGAGCCCTATCCCACCATGTACATCAAGGCGCTCCCACTGCAGCATTTTCCCCACCAACACCCGAAGACCGGAGGAGCTCAGAGCGAGCCCAGCTTCAAGCATTACTATTCTAAACTTCAAACAGCTAACACGAATAGCTCTCAACGTAGTAATCTGGCATACGTGTCGACAAGCTCCCAGTTCATACAGTTAATAAGGCTTTCATTCTTGTACTCAGAGTTTCGTAGCGTTAGCAGACGCTAGTAATATTAGTTGCCTAACTTAAATATAAAATAAAGTGCTATTTTACCTTACGACATTCTACTAATTATTTCAACGTCCGGCTACCGATTCACCCTGAATCAGCCGTCACTACCATAATTAAGAGCGCTTATAATCAATCGATATGGAGGACCATCTACAAGGAGAATCCAGTATACCAATCGCTAATTCTATACTCATAACCAATTATTGGTAAGTTAAGATATTACTTTTATTCTATTTCTAGACAGGTTGTAAGACTTCTGGTCCCTGGTAAACCCGGTGAATGCAGGGTGACCAAACAGAATTAACATTTGATTTATTAAAGTTATATTCAATATAATCAATAACTTATACTTCTATCTCAATACAGATTTAGTACTATTATTCTAATATAGTCACGCTTTTGAGTTTACTTAGTAGTAGAGATTAAAATTTAATTTTTTTTGTTAACCTCGTATACTGAGATGTGACATATAAATTGGTGGCAGCGGTGGGATCGCAGAAGCTAACTTGTCATTTTCTTGCTTTAATAATCATACTTTATTTCAGGAAGTGAATTGTGCGCGATATAACGTTCAATTTGAGTCTCGGTTAATATCTTTCAGATTTTCTTGAATCTTTCGCGGATTACAGTGCCGCTGTAATTTTATTCAATTACTAAGTAACGCGTAATTTAGACTTAAATCATTTTATTTCTACACGTTGTATTCGTGTTTGATTTTTATTTCCATTAACGGTGTTAGAATTCAGTGATTATTCTCGACTGCGTGTGCTTTGATTGCAACATTAAAACGGCATAGTGACATTCTGACGTTGTGAGTTGGAGCGAATATACTTCGTTCATCGCTGCGAAAGAATTCTTGAACAATACCTGGTTCTGTGACAGTGTCCCGGTAGCCGGTTTATACGCCGCTCGTCACTGTAACAGGAGTGCTTCTCTCCGGTGAGGCAGGATTCCGCACGTTGAGAACTGCGAATGTAACACAGACATCAGTGTTTAAATATCTTTATAAAGCCAATAAGACACGCCACGCAGTAGAGAAGTGATTGATTTTAGTAAAAGTGAAAGCTAGTTCTTTGAAGTGCCGCAAACTCGGAGCGACAGCTCTGGGCGGATAGGCCGCTCGTCGTTGCTTTGAGCTTTTTTGTGTACATACGATAAACGGAGAGTGGTGAGGCAGGATTCCGCACGCTCTTTCTTGTTCCTTCTCTTTGGTGAGGCAGGATTCCGCACACTGAGATTGGAATAGGATGACGGATATCGTTATGTGGGCAAAATAAGTGCCTCAGAGAATCACTGCACGGAACTAAAATCGAATCCTTATTCAAATTTCGTGTTTCTAAAATTCGTCGAATTGTTACAGAAAACTTGCGTGTGTTCTTTGTGAACGGAATCGAGAGCGACGGCTTTGAGCGGATAGGCCGCCCGTTGTTGCTACGAAATCCTACACAATCAATAGACCGTTGAGAGTGGTGAGGAAACGCCGCACGCTCTCACCCTGTTCGTTTCTTCTGGTGAGGCAGGATTCCGCACATTCGGAATGAAACGAGGGACAGATATTGTGAAAATAAGACATGCCAAGAACGCGTCGTGCAGGAAAGAAATACCAGTTTCGACGCCTAATAAGAGCGCAACTTAGAGAAGCAGCGAATCGTTCCGTCGGGTCAGATATTACAGACAATTTTAGTACCCCGGTTCGTGAGCAGTTAAACGAGAAAGAAAGTTTCGTTTACAAATTGATTCCGATCACGGTCGAACAATCTCCGTTACCATATTCAGAAATCCCGGAGAACGACCCGCGTCGTGAATATTATGCACAGACTCAAATTCAAAGCGTTAGCGCCAGCAGCGAATAAAGAAATACTACTGTCATTATTTTTGTATCGTAGAATTAGTGTGTTTGATTTTACCATATCCTCATAATCTCATACATTTTATTCCAGCTTCGAAACATATATATATATATATATATATATATATATATATATATATATATATTTCATTTATCATAATAATAACCTTTCACTACACTGTTCAAATAAATTTTAAAGTTTCAATATTAGATGTGTCCCCATAAAGCTTTGAGTCCTCTCACGCCAATATACGAGGTGTCGCCTTCTCCCCCTCCGCCAGAACGATCATACGTTTGTCAAAAATCGACGGTTTACAATAGAAAAGGGAGCGACATAACATTTTGCGAGACGTGCTTTGATAAGTTGAATCATATTGAAAAGTTAAGCTGGCATAAACTTCATAAACATACCCTGACTGAGCTTTACGTAGAGGACATAGAATAAAATATCGCAAGAAATATATATATGTATATCCTTAAGAATTAAGAACATTTTATTACTATTTTACATACATATATCGCATTTTATTATTTTATTCACGTTACATGTATCTTTATAGTTACGTTCTATTGTACTTTTATTATACATTCACTCTTTTATTTAATCACTATATAATCTTTATTATCATATATGCCTTAATTTATCATACTGCATTCACCTTATTGTATTATGCTATGTATTTGCAAGATTAAAAGATTATAAATATGCTTTAATTATCATATAAAGTTTTACAAAACCATAGATGTGTCTAACCATTTAAGATTATAGGTTCGCATTATACCACAAGGTAAGGCTACATATATCCTACCCTATTGCATATATTCATATCTTAATATTCATAAGATCATATCGTTGCCTTACTAATTCAGCGCGCTCCATTGTTACCGCGTACTATTAAAGAATTTTACGCATGACTCCAAGAATACCGAGGAGTTGTGAAACGCCAATTATTGCACGGGAAGACCCTTTAGTAGAACAAATATTTTATTGCCAGTGGGGTACCGGCTATATTCATCGCGTAACGACAGCCGCCCACTGCGGGAATTGCTATCAGGATCTAACTACGACCGAACAACTAGCTTGGCATAAAATATTTAAACATACCCTCACGGTAAGAGGAACACCGACCGGAATCGGTTGTGAACGGTGTAGGGCACGCCAAACCGTCGCTCGGTTCGGATTTATGTGCATAGAGTGCACCGAGAGATATATCTTATTTCTGTCGAATTGCGAGCTAGTAGACTACCGGAATCACAACGATTCGATAATAATTAACGTATATACGTACATACAATCGATCGAAACGGGAGCTGAAATAAACTATTGAAATCCATTATACAACATACTCACAATGGCTCACAATACGAGATCGCAAAGCTCAGTGAGTATTGACTCAGAAACAGAAAAGAAACAAAAGAACTTAGGCGATCGCGAGAAACCAGCCGATCATATTGACGCGAATTCATTATTCGACGTTCTTTCAAAAATACAATCAGAACTATCACAGTTGCGTAGACTACCAGAGCAAGTAAATAATCTAAAGCAGAGAATGAACAAAACCTCTCGCGCCGCGTCCGCTTACGATGAATGCGCTGATAACCCAATACGTGAAGAACCCCCGGTAATCGTACCAACATTAAAACTAAAAGACGTAGTCGCAAATATTCCCCCGTTCAACGGTTATAGAATTTTCATTTTCCAATTCGCCCAAGCATGTGAACGTGCTCGTGATTTGTTGCCCTCTGTACAAGAACCCCAACTTGTACAGTTTATCATTAACAAAATTGAAGGCGACGCGTATCAAGTGATTGAAGGAAACGTGTATACACGCGTAGTGGACTTATTAGATAAACTAAGAAATATTTTCGCCCCAAATAAATTAGTAGCGCAATATCGAGGAAAATTGGCCAACGCATACAAATTACCCAGTGAAACCATCCTAAAATACGCGGGTAGAATTAAAGATTTACGGTCCGCAATACTAGACGGAAATAGACATCAGGGCATCAGCAACCCTCGCTTCTTTAATAATGAAGTCGAAGGAGAAGTCTTAGAAGCATTCGTGAACGGACTACCCTCTAACGTAATCACGCGAATGGAACATAGAAACATAGGCACTCTAGACGAGGCCATTGAGTGGGCTGTCAAAATTACGAGGAACCTAGAAATAGAGAAACAGCGCGAACGGCAATACATGTCTCGACAATACTACGTTACGCGCTCAGATGTAAATAATCCGAGACCTATCGAGACGGAATAACCTAAATCGATATTAAAAAACGCTAGTAACGCTTTTGTTCCGCGACCATGGATCAGGCCCCTAGTACCGGGACAACCGGGACCGAACGCGCCTAACGTATTGTAAACACCCTGGACATAAGGTCTCTGAATGTCGAAAATTAGCTTATAGAAACGCGACGCAAGCGTCGGGAAACGCGGAGGGCCGCCCGACGGTGAGCGCGACCAGGGAACCGGCCCAAGCGACCGCGCACCCCATTATGATACAAGCAGAGCCATCAACAAGCCAAACTTGAATACTAATAACGAAAATCAGGGCTCAAGCTTTGCTAAAATTATGTTAAAGAAATATGATGACTCAGCGCCGGTCATTGAACCAATAAACGAAAACCCTTTAAATGAAGAAGCAATTATCGTAATCGCGAACTTAGGGATAAAAACACATCAGCCTAAGATCGTCATCACTTGTAAAAATTTTAAAGGATATTGCTTCTTCATGGTGGACTCAGGATCCTCTGTGAATCTCGTTAAGGTAGGGATCCTAAAGAGCACACCCATAAATATAAAAGATAGGCTGAAGTTAAAGGGGATCTATAGTAAACCGATTAAAGCATTAGGATCAGCCACTTTTGAAATCATGGGAAGAAGTACTAAATTTTACATCGTCAGGAACGATTTCGGCATACCCGCCGACGGCATAATAGGTGCCAATTTCTTAAAGCATAACGATGCCATTATCGATTACAAACACGAATGTTTAACATTTGAGAACATTCAAGTACCATTCTACAAGAGTGAAGACATCATGGTGCCTTCACGCTCCATCGTTGACGTTGCGTTCAACATCAGCAATCCAGAAAAGGAAGAGGGATATATACCTCGAAGCGAACCGGTTAAAGGTTTATTTTTGGGTGAAGCACTCGTCAAAAATTCCCGAGGAAAGGGGCATGTTAAAGCTTACAATTTGACGGAGCAAGACTACACCATAGAGGTATACCCAATGTCTTTAGAGGACTTTGAAAAGCACCCTCAGTTAATTTCTAATTCTAAGAGCCAAGGAGAGCTCGCCAACCATGGGAAATCTTCAGATTCTATTTTATTAAACTCCGAGGAGTTTTCGTATTCTACCAACTCTGCTCAGCCTCTCGCTTCCAGGGATCTGACGGAGTCTTTTAAGAGCCAAGGAGAGCTCACCAGTTATGGGAAATCTTCAGATTCACTAAATACTCTTCCGGTGCCACAGGACCAGAAAGATATTCTTACTACACAAGATGAGTAGGTAATCTAGGCCGTATCTAACTCACGGCCCCTTGAGTGCGAGAGAGAGGTACCCAAAGGAGAAAAAGAGATAGCTGCAGTTTGTAGGCATCTGCGGGGGGGAGTGCGGCGGGGGGGATCCGGGGGGGAGGACGGGGGGGGTACGTAGGGAGGGGGGGAAGCGTGTCGCCGAGAGTGCTCAAGAGATGGCGCTCTGCTCGATCGAGGCTACGCTTCCTCCTCACCCTACGTACCCCCTGATCCTTCCCTCCGGCTCCCCCCTGCCCGAACTCCCCCCGCGATTGCTAACAAAGTGTTCGCTGTCCCTCGTTCTCCAAGGGTACCTCTCTCTCGCACTCAAGGGGCCGTGAGTTAGATACAGCCTACACAATTACTTTCACTCGCGAGGAAGAGCGACTGACGCGCTCGGCGTATCCACGATGACTGACCGTTCTACGGCGCGGCTAAGTTATTAAACCCTCTCCTATATTTTCCCGCGCGAAGCGTTTCTCCCGCCGCGACTCGACCTTGACGCGACTCGTTCCTAAGAGGGGGCGACGACGATATCTCGCGCTGCTTTTAGCGCGTGATCCGTTATCACGATTCTTAAGGGTTGCGCGTTGCTTCCAGCGCGCGATCCGCGAGCGGATGCCGGGTATCCGGCGCCGAGGGAGACGGAGGATTATCGGGGGGCAGTCGAAAGGAGAGAGGAACAGTTAGCGGTGATACGAGCGCGCTTATCGCGTATCGGAGCGAGTTTTTCTTCGTTTTTCGGCGATACGAGCGCGCTTATCGCGTTTCGGGGCGAGTTGTTTTTCGTTTCTTGGCGACGACGCGCTTCCGGTGACGAGACGCGTCCGAGAGTGAATATTCAGCTTAGTTAATCGGAGCGCGTTATCGCCATTTTTTTTCGTTATAAAAGGATGCCGCGACGATCTCGAGATATTAGTACGTTCGAGAATATTCGCGGTGCGATGAAGCGCGCACCGAGCGCCTTATCGAGATTAGCTGGAAAAGTGGTGAATATTCGAATTAGAAGTATCGAGGATATACAGAATTTGGAAATACCTAATTGTTTGAAGAAGGAACTAAGCGAATGTTATATAGAGGACTGTCTGTACTGTAAAGAAAAGATTACCTTCGCGGAAGAGTTCGTGCGAGAGGCGAGCGAGGCGCGATTCGACGAGCCTTTCTCGAATGTTGGAGCCGATGGCTATTTGCTTTATCGCAATTGGAAACGGCGATACGGAGTTCCAAACTTTTCGTGGGAGGTGAATCACGTCGTGCATTGCTTCTATACATTCGGTTGCCAATTCGAGAACGGAAATTATTTCGAGGAGGATGTGAGATATTGCGTGGAATGCGCGCATAGATCGAGCTTTGTGAGAAGCGTATCGATATAAAGCATAAGAATATGAAAAAATCGGTGTGTAGCGAGAGAGTGCCCGCCTGCGATCTTATCGACGAAGTCTCGACGTGTCGAATAATTGGTGCGACGGCTGCGCGACGAGAGCTTTGTTCTATATCGAGGGTTACGACGAGGAAGAGACGTGGTTTATCAATAAAAGATCTTGGCTTTCGTTAAACGACGAGTGATGAATCGAGAAACGATGGAGGAGCGCGATCTTCTTAATAGCGCGCGGGATGTCTCAACGGTGGACGCGTATCGCGCGTGGGCGAGACGGTGCGACGAGTGTCTCGAGTTTCTGCGGGAGGGGTCTCGAGGCGAGCGCCGGGGGAGATCTACCGGAGCAATCAATTCTCTAATCACTCGAATCGTTCGATTGACGGGCGCGAGAGACGATCTGCGTCGACGTTTCGAACGCGTGGGAGGCGGCATAGAGAGGCGCGAAGGATTCTCGTGGTTTGAGATGGAGACAGCTTTCTCTAGACGCATTTTAACCGGCGCGGTTATCAACTTCGATTATATCGAACCTTCGCGATTTCTCGAAGATGCTAGAGATACCGTGCTCGATAGAGTACGCGATGCTATAGATGAACATAACAGTGTCAAGGTCAATACCGTGTTTATCGGTGAGTTCGTCTCAGGCGACAAAATTGATATTAAGACTATCGCTACGAAGAATTATCTGCTTCTACCTCTTTCCGATTTGCAAGAGTGGTATGGGAAGCGTGTGGCCGACGCTACTTTAGCTTCGCTGGAAGAGTTTCAAGAGCGCGATAGCGGATGGGCGTTATCGCGAATTCTAAATTTAACGGTGAATGTGAATAAATATAATCCTATGCACGCTGGATATCACGTCCAGATACCGCGAGATCGCGTTGAAGAAAGCGGTGATTAACGTGCGATTTACGGACAACGCGTGTTTCGCGTGGGCGGTAGTCGCCGCTTTATATCCGGTTGAGAAAAACACGGAGAGAAGCTCGCGGTATCCTCACTACTCGACGGTGCTGAATCTGGAGGGTATCGAGTTTCCCATGAGTTTAAATGGAATTACTAGATTCGAGCGTATTAACAACATATCTATTAATGTGTATACCGTTCGAGATAAGGAGAGGAAAAGTAGCTGCCGCATCGTTCCTCTGCGTCTCACTTGTAATAAGAAGGACAGACACATTAATCTGCTGTATCTGAGCGATACGACGCAACGAGATAATACGGCGCATTTCGCATGGATTAAGAATTTGTCTCGACTCATCGGATCGCAACTGAGCAATAGACAACATAAAGCGCATATATGCGATCGGTGAGTACGAATTAAAAAATTTGTCGCGTAGTGTGGATAATATACAAGATTTAAAAAATGTGTTTTATGTCGCAGCTGCATGCATTATTTCCGAACGAGCGATAAATTATTGGCTCACAGCGCGGACTGTGGAAGGATGAACGAGTGCGCTATAGTTCTTCCTACTGAAGATGACAAATGGTTAGAGTTTCGCAATTACTGTAGAAAGGAGAGACTTCCATTCGTGGTGTACGCCGATCTCGAATGCGTGCTGGAGAAGAAAGAGGAGAAGAGAACACCGAATACAACTATCATTCAGCATCACAAAGTCTATAGCGCTGGATATTACGCGCGATGCGCGTTCGATGATGCTGGCTCGACATACAAAGCCTATCGCGGCGAGAATTGCGTATCGTGGTTTGTTAAAGAATTGTACGATTTAGCGCTTCGCGCGAAGACTATTTTCAACATTGATGCGCCTATGGTGGATCTTACACCGGACGAATGTGAGAGATTCATGAGCGCGACGCACTGTCGCGTATGCGAGAAACCGTTCGAATCGGAAGACGCTCGCGTGCGCGATCACTGTCATCTAACCGGACGGTATAGAGATCCGGCGCATTCGAATTGTAATTTAAATTATAAGGAAACTTACGTAATTCCAATATTCTTTCACAATTTATCGGGTTACGATGCGCATTTCATTATTAAAGATGTGGCTAATGCTTTTCCCGGCAGCGTCGAGTTATTGCCGCTAACGAAGGAAATGTATATCTCTTTCACGAAGAACATTGAGAATGCGTCAAACGAGGGATGCTTTGGGAAACGCCTGAAATTGCGCTTTGTGGATTCTTTCGAGTTTTTAAGCGCGAGTCTCGAAAAATTGGCGTCGTATCTTGACAAGAGCGAACTGAAGATTGCGCGTTCGGAATTGTCCGATCTTGACGACGCTGATTTCGAGCTTCTCGCGCGAAAAGGTGTGTTTCCTTATGAGTACATCGACGACGTCGATAAATTACTGGAGACTCGTCTACCACCGCGCGAGGCTTTCCATAGTTCGCTAACCGGTGACGCGATATCCGAGAGCGATTACGCGCGCGCGACAAGAGTCTGGGAGCGATTTCGCGTCGAAACGTTGGGCGACTATAGCGATTTGTATTTAAAAACCGACGTTCTTTTATTAGCCGATGTCTTCGAAAATTTTCGCGACGCGTATATGAGAAGTTATAATTTAGATCCCGCATACTGTTACACGTTACCTGGATATACGTGGGACGCTATGTTAAAGCACACGAATATTCGATTCGAGTTATTAACCGATATCGATATGGTGATGTTTGTGAAACGCGGGATACGCGGCGGGCTAAGTCAATGCTCCAATAGATACGCGCGCGCTAATAACAAGTATTTGCAGACTTACGATCTTTCGGAACCGTCTTCTTATCTCATGTATTTCAATATAAATAATTTATACGGATGGGCGATGTGTCAATCTTTACCTTACGAAGATTTTCGATGGGTCGACGATGTCACGAGTATCAACTTAATGTCTGTGAGACCGAACTCGCCTATCGGTTACATTCTAGAGGTCGACCTTGCGTATCCGCCCAACCTTCACGATTCTCACGCGGACTTGCCATTCTGCCCGACGCGCGATAAGCCGCCCGGAAAGCGTGACGAGAAACTTCTCGCCACGCTGTGCGATAAGAGTCGTTACGTAATATATTATCGCAATTTGCAGCAATGCATTCGGCACGGATTACGCGTTACGAGGATACACAGAATATTACAATTCGCGCAATCTCCATGGCTGCGCGGATATATCGAATTAAACACGCGACTACGAATTAACGCGAAAAACGAGTTTGAGAAAAATCTTTACAAATTGATGAATAACGCCGTGTTCGGTAAGACTATGGAGAATGTGCGCAATCACCGGCTGGTGACTCGATGGGACGGGCGATACGGCGCGGAGGCGATGATCGCGAAGCCGAACTTTCATAGTAGAAGCGTCTTCGCGGAGAATCTCGTAGCCGTGGAATTGCGCAAACTCGAGATTAAGTTTAACAAACCGGTTTACGTGGGTATGTGTATTCTCGATGTGTCTAAGATTCGTTTATACGAATTTCATTACGAGTATATGCTACCGTTATATCGAGATAAATGATGTGTACCGTATAAAATATTGTATAAAATAATGTACTGTATAAAATAATGTATACCGATACGGATAGCCTCATTTATCGCATCGAGTGCGAGGATGTGTATGAAGATATGAAGCGCGACATTGACAGATTTGATACGAGCGATTACGCGGTGGACAACGCGTACGGTATGCCTCTAGCTAATAAGAAAATACCTGGTGCTATGAAGGACGATAATGCCGGCGCGATTATGACGGAATTCGTTGGGCTTAGAGCGAAGATGTACGCGCTACGAGTCGAAGGTAGAGACGATACGAAAAAAATTAAGGGTGTTAAGAGCGGCGTCGTCGCAAGAACGACAACCTTCGAAGATTACGCGCGCTGTCTTCGAGAAAGAATCGAGATGAGGCGCGAACAATCTTGCATAAGATCTAAGTTACACGAGGTGTATACGGTGTCGGAATTGAAAGTTGCGCTCAGCCCGCACGATGATAAACGATACATTGTATCAGGAACTATGGATACTTTACCGTGGGGGCATTATAAAATACCGCGGTAAGGAGCGAGGGAAACGTTATATATCGAGAATGTAATAAATAATATTTGCGTTTAATATAGTTTATTTTAATACAGTTTATTTTAATATAGTTTATTTTAATATAGTTTATTTTAATAAAATACTCCGAGAGCGCGATATAAGAAAATAACGAGCGCATGTCTCGCGAAAATCGTGAGAATATTTATAAACGAACGCGAGGATCGAACTCGCGAGATCGCGTTTTTTCGCGAGCGTTTTGTAATTTCGCGAGACGCGCGTTCGCCATTCTATTTACGACGCTCCCAGAGATGCTTCTTAAAATGTTCAAACTTTCAACTTATTGTTAATATAAATGTAACACAGTTTAGTGTTAGCATAAACGCAGTTTATTTTATAAATAATAAAGACTATTTTATAAATAATAAATAATATTTTATAAATAATATTTTATAAATAATATATAATTAATAAAATATTCCGAGAGAAAAAATAGTAAAAATGGGATACGCGAAGGTACGAAATATTCGCGAAGAGACGCGCGAATTTTTTCGAGTATTTTTACATCGTAAAAATTGTAGTAGTTTCCTACCTGTTCTATTTTTAATAAATCTCGAGCTAGTTTTGACAAGTTGCTCCAACCC
Organism: Formica selysi; assembly: GCA_009859135.1. Lineage (NCBI taxonomy): Eukaryota > Metazoa > Arthropoda > Insecta > Hymenoptera > Formicidae > Formica > Formica selysi. The sequence goes on along the minus strand of WHNR01000078.1, from coordinate 30,263 downwards.
AAGATTTATAGAGAGCAAATAAATCTTGGTGAGAGCAACTTGCCAAATCTGCATCGAGATTTATTAGAAATAAAACTTCAAGATTGGAAACAAAGATTGGAAACTTCTACAATCTATTTATTATGTTCTCGGAAGCATTATATATATCAAACAACGCGAAAAAGGTTAATGCGAGATACGACGTCCGCTTAATGGTGTGATAAAAGAATTTATATAGAGTGTGAGAAAGAGTCCGTATAAAGCGCGAAAGAGAAAACGCAGGACGCGGCGGCCGCGTAGCGGCGCGAGAAAGAATCTGTATGGAGCGCGAGAGAGAACCTGTATGGAGCGCGAGAGAGACGGACTCGCGCGTGTTTTTTCGAGTATTTCCACAAAATAAAAAATCATGGAAATTGCCGCTCTGTCCAATTCGCGGTGAATCCTAAACTAAGTCAGGATTTGCCACAAGTTAGATAGAGCAATAATTTCCGTGATTTCTTTATTATGTTCTCGGAAGCATTATATATCGTGCAACGCGAAAAAAGGTAACCGCGAGATACGACGCGATGAAGAATTCATATAAAGCGTGAGAAAGAGTCCGTATAAAGCGCGAAAGAGAAAACGCAGGACGCGGCGGCCGCGTAGCGGCGGGAGAGAGAACCCGTATGGAACGCGAGAAAGACGGACTCGCGCGTGTTTTTTCGAGTATTTCCACGATATAAAAAAGAAAGGAAACCATCACTCTGTCCAATTTGCCACGAATCTTGACTCAGATTATGCGAGCTATTCCAAATCGTGACTGGAGTAACATACCAAATCTAAGGCAGGATTTGCGGCAAGTTAGACAGAGAGAAAATTTCCACCTTCTCTTTATTATGTTTTCGGAAGCATTATATATCGAGCAACGCGAAAAAAGGTAACCGCGAGATACGACGTTCGCTTAACGACGGGATGAAGAATACATATAAAGCGTGAGAAAGAGTCCGTATAAAGCGCGAAAGAGAAAACGCAGGACGCGGTGGCCGCGTAGCGGCGCGAGAAAGAATCTGTATGGAGCGCGAGAGAGAACTCGTATGGAGCGCGAGAGAGAACCCGTATGGAACGCGATAATTTCGTGATATTATAATTTTTATTTTTCTAACGAATAATTTTATTTAATATATGTAATTGTATTTAATATATATAGTTTTATTTAATAAAAATACATTTTTATCATAATACAGCCGTTTTATTTATCCAAGAATTGTGCGACTCATCCATTTCCAGCCATTTCACGTAAACTTCGTTGCCTCTTCGGCGCAGCACCTTTTCCACGAGATACACGTTGGGATCGTTGACGCGCAGCAACTCGTGCTCGTAAAATCCTCCGGCGATCGGTTCGCCGCGCGAATCCTTCAGCAGATATGTTACGGGATTAGTTCGTTGTATCTTGGCTATTCGAAAAATTTCGGTGGTCCAGTTAGGTGTGAAGCCTTTCTCGAAGATCATCTTAAACTTGCTGACGCGTACTGGATCAGCTACTTTGAATTTCGCCGGAGTCGCGATTTTTATATTGCTGTATACTGTATTTAAAAGTTTATCGGCGATCGCTGGAGTCACGTCGATGGGTCTCATACCTATAGTGCGATGTTTTCGCGCGTTATATTCCTCGACGAGTCGAGGTAATTCGTCTATCCATTTATACGTTCCGCTTAGCGTAAAATATTTCCACATAGAATTTTTGAGTGTGCGATTAAATTGTTCGACGATCGATGCTTTCATCACCGAGTACGTTGAGTAATGATTCACTTCGCGCTTTTCCACGAATTTTCTCACTTCAGCGTTATAGAATTCTTTTCCTTTGTCGGTCTGCAGATTTTTCGGGCACCGCTTAGAGTCTCGCACTATCTTAGATAACGCTCGTGTAACCTCGTTCGCGCTCTTGCTTTTAAGCGGTATAGCCCAAGCGTATTTGCTTAATGCGTCGATAACGGTGAGTATGTAGTTGTGGCCTTTGTTAAGTCTCGCGTAAGGACGCATCTCGACCACATCCGCCTGCCATAGGTCGTCGTACCCGTGTATCGCGACGCGACGACGCGGAAAGTTTCTTCTCGCGGGCGCGTGCAATTCCTCGACTAGTTTTCGTTTTTCGGCGCTCATAATTCTCTTCTCTTTCTCTCAAGGATAACGTTGGGTGGGATCTCTCTCTCGAGCGGCTCGCCGCTGGTATCGCGAATCTTTGCTAGTTTCGTCACTCTCCCCGATAGCTCGTCCGCGTCTCTCTTCAATCGCGATGTTGAATTTTCTAATTCTCGTATTTTCACCGCAGAATCAGCCGCAGAATTCGCGGCGACGCGCGATTTTTGGGTTAGTTCCTGTATTATTTTCCCCTGATTGAACAGTATTTTACGATCGCTCGCGCTTTTCGTCGAAGACTCCGCAGCGTTGAGCGATATTGTTTTTTTGCGACATCGATTTGATCGCTTAAACCATTAATTCGTTTATCTAAGGCATCGATTCGTTTACCTAGAGCATTAGCGTTAGATTCTGTTCTCGAAACGGAATTTTCCACAGCGTCTATCCGTTTACTCAAAACATCGTCGCGCGCTTCGATCTTGGAAACAAAATTCTCCGCGGCGTCTATTCGTTTACCCAGAGCGTTATCGAGCTGGGTGAGTCTCGTGAATAGTAGAATGACGCCTTTCCCTGCTTCGTCCGCGTCTTTTCTCAATTGCGACGTAATTCCTTCAACGTAGCTTTTGCTCGTCGCGTCGGCGTCCTCCTCCGGCTTAGCCAGACGCTTTATCTTGCGCTCTCTCGCGTCGTATTCGACGGAAGAGCTTAGACACAGCGCGTTATCGCGCACGTAATTTCGCAGAGATTCGATAACCGGACGTAGTCTTCCGGTTCTCGCGTCATAGCCGCGGTTTTTTAAAGGCGTGCCGAATTTGCTCACGGACATCGCGAATTCCACGCACGACTGCGGCGACCGTCGATGCAACGGTTCGATTTATACTATCGCTCCCGTTTCGCGAAGCTCCTCGATTATCGATAGAATCTCGTTTTTGTGAGCGTTGTTGCCAGCTCGACGCGAAGCGTCCAGCAATCGCAGACGATCCACTAATTCGTTTGGATCGTCTCAATAAATGTAATCGATTCTATCGTTCGTGACTCGCATGGTTGACGATACGCGACCCGCACCCATCTTTTTTGCGCTGCTGCCGTGAATAAGCGGAGCGATAACGAACTTGTATTTGTATCCTTTATTTCCTAAAACAGATTTTTTAGCGTCATGGTCGCGTTTATGAGCGTTCGTTGTTAACAATATACTCTTGTATGTTAATTTATCCTTTTCCGTATATGTGAGACTATCAGGATTTTTCATGAAGATTAATTCGTATAAACCGGGGGTACCGATGTATTTAATTTCATCTATAAGTATGGAGTCATCCGCGTCTATATTGAATCGCCTATTGCCAAGCATCGCGTCTTTCGCGCTCATGTACACTCCGTAAACGTGATCGATCTCATTTGGCGCTTCTCCGCCGAGAAGAACCCCCAAGTATTTTCGTCCCAACGGTCCTAGCCGGCTGTGCGGCATTTCGTAATCTTGAGAAATTCGCGAGGTTCGCTTAACAGGCGTTTCAAACGTTGAGGATGACTCGAGATTCTCAGGTTCGAACGTTTCCTCTTCAATTTCGTCCCGCGCGAATGGATCTCTCTCGATAGGATACACGTTTGACGGAGTAGAAACGGCATCTAATCGTCGTCGCGCTCGTATTCGTTTCACTTTAGGTTTTTTCCAAGCGGGGGTCAACTCTTCCTCCTTCCATTTTTCCTCGACGCTCGTCGTTACAGGCGAAGCGTCGATCGCGTCTCGCTTTATCATTTCGCGTTTAATCTCGTCTCGCTCGATCTCGTCTCGCTCGGCGCGCTCGGCGATGCGCCGCAGCGGGTCGACGATTGGCTTAAAACGGCTCTCCATCGCGATCTCGTTCTCCATTTTGCCGGTCTTTAACGCTCTGTGTTTTTTACGAATCGATGCGCGCGTCTTAGCGAGCTCTTTCGCCGTCGTCTCTCGTTCACCGATATCCGTCGCAGCCACCGTGATTAATAAATCAGTCCTTCTCGCTCGCGGGAGGGAGAGCGATCGATGCGTTCGACGTATTCGCGACGACTGATCGCTCTATGGTACGGCGAAATCGTTAAACCCTCGCCTATATCTGCCGGCGCTAAGCGCGCTATCTTTATCAATCACTAGGAAACCATATCTATATCGCCAACACGCGCGGCATAGCGCGTGAAAATTCTCATACGGCATATCCGTGTTCACGTGATCATTGTATGCGTGACGCAAATTAGTGCCATCTTGCTTAAAAAGAATCAACAGATTCGCGTTATCTCGAATCAAATGCTTTGGTATTTTAGCGTACGTTTGGCACAGATAGAAGCAATCGATATTCGAGTGTCGACCCATAGCGAAGTACTCTCTAATAGTATTCTGTTTGTCGCACGCTACGTCGTCGAATACGAATATAGAATTCGGGAGCGCTTCGCTAGGCGAAATAACGTCAGAGTTATCGGAAAATGTGAAATAACCTATATCTTCCATCGGTGCCAATAAATTCTCTAAATACTGATATTTAGGCTGCTGCAATGACTTCGAGTAAACGTAAACGTTCTCGAAGCGTACACCGTGCGGGCTCTCCAACAAACTTATCAGCGCGTTCGTTTTACCACAATTAGAGGGACCGCAAATGAGGCAGCGAATAGCGCTCGGCAATAGACGACCGTGTCTGCGCGCTTCCTCAGACGGTCGCGCCCTACTATCGAGATTCGTCACCCTTATCGCGATCGGCTGCCGCACGAAGCGCATTCCTCTCACCGCGCGCGTGCGCGGTACACTCGCGCGAGGCAGGGCGAGATCTTTTTATTTATATACGAATAGATCGCCGTAGATCGCGCAGTAGCGAATCGCGCGCGGTGAATCGAGATGTTTATTTTATTAATAGACGGTGACGATATTCTCGATTTAAACCGATCAATTGCGGTTTATCCCGAAAGTAATTTTACTAAAACACTTCGGTCGCTATGTGGAACGATTGTGGGAGAAACTGCCCGAACATATAAGATTGGATCCGGAGGTGCGGCGCTACCGTCGATGCCTGGAGCATTACAATCGTCCCTGGCAACGAACACACATCGACGGCCCGGCGCCGCTCGTTAAAGATTGCAGCGAATGCAATTCGCGAAGCAGCGGTACGGTGCAATCGGTGATATCAGCGGCGCCGGCTTATTGAATAGAGCGATAAACGCGCTCCCCTTCGAATTACATATACCCGGATATCAATTTTGTGGGCCAGGTACTCGTCTCGCGAAACGATTAGCGCGAGGCGATCGAGGCATCAATCCTCTGGACGCGGCCTGCCGCGAGCACGATATCGCGTACTCGCGGAGCGGCGAGCTCACCGATCGACACACCGCTGACCGCGCGCTCGCTGAGAGAGCGCGTCGCTGCTAAAGACTCGACTCTCGGCGAGAGAGCCGCCGCGACAGCTGTATGGATAGCTATGAAATCGAAAACAAAACTTGGAATGGGCGCGACGAGAATCAAGAGAAAGAAGAGCAAAAGGAGGACGACCGCTACGAGGAAAAGAACGCTTCCGATAGCGAAACGCGGCGGCTTCTTGCCCCTGCTGCCGTTATTGGGAGCTCTCGGTTCTTTGGCTGGAGGAGCGGCGGGAATCGCGAAAGCGGTGCACGATCGCAAAGCGGCGCGACGACAGTTGGAGGAATTGCAGCGTCACGATCGCGCAATGGAGGGTCGTGGTTTATACCTCGCACCGTACAAGCGCGGAAGTGGCGCGTCCATGACGAGAAGAAGAGGAAGAGCTAAAAAAAACTTCGCGTAAACAGACGCTAGGAATTCTCCCATCCGTCGGAGCAACGACGAACGAACAGTTAAATCGCGCGGCGATACTCTCGCGCGTGCCTCACTTTAGAGGCGTGTTTATGCGCGACGCGCTTCCATCGCGGGCGCGCCGCGATGAGAGCGGCATCGTGAATTTAGACGACGCATCCGGCCCGGGTACTCATTGGGTGGCATATGCGAAAAAAGGGGGCGACGCGATCTATTACGACGGTTTCGGCAATCTTCGTCCTCCGCGAGAACTCGCGCGTTATCTCGGGCGCGATGCTAATATTCGATACAATCGTCGCTCCGAGCAAACGCGCGATCAGAATATCTGTGGACAATTGAGTCTTCGATTTCTCCGGGGGGTCGATTGGAGGAATCGCGCGCCATAATATCCACCGTCGCTCGTCGATCGAGCGCAGTTCGATTACTCTCGTCAATCATGTCGCTAACTCTTACTCTTTCCGGACGAAGCAGCATTCTCGCGGCGAGTTACTTTCCGCCTCTGGATTTAAACGACGATGATTACGAGTTAGGTTTAACAAATTTCGAGACTTATAACACGATACCGAATGTAAATTCCACGAATAATAAATTTTACTTTGACAACAACGACGAGGTTATCGCGATTCCAGTGGGATCTTACGAGTTAAGCGCTATAAACGCGTATCTAAGAGCCGCGATTTATCGCAAACGACGAGTGAGAGAGGAGAGACGAGAGCGCGAAAACGAGGAATTGGAAACGAGCGATGACGATTACATATACAGTGTCGACGACGACTATTTCGAAGACTATGACAACGGTGATAAGAGTGAAAATTCTATAACGCTTCGCGGTAATGATAACACTATGAGAAGCGAGATTAAGTGCGCGTATCGAGTAAATTTCACAAAACCTGATAACATCGGTTCGCTACTGGGTTTCTCGTCTCGCGTGTTACAATCGAATAAATGGTACGCGTCTGATAAGCCGATAAATATTAAGGCTATTAATCTCATTAGAGTAGAGTGTAATGTCACGACAGGAGCGTATCACAATGACAAATCCGCGCATACTATACACGAGTTCGCGCCTAATGTTCCACCCGGATATAAAGTGTCGGAGATCCCAGCGCAGATCATTTACCTCCCGATCATCGCGCGGACCATTACTGATATAAATGTGCGTGTCATGGATCAGAACGGAAGATTAATCGATTTTCGCGGCGAGGAGATCACAGTTCGTCTGCACGTGCGGCGAAGACGATAGAGAGGTGCGCGATGCTCGTAGTGAACGGATCGAATGCGAGAAACGCGCCCATCGTCGCTATCGCGTCGCCCCTAGACGCGAAAAAGAGAAAGAAAAAGGGAGGAAGGTTAACCACCGCTAACGCGGCTTTCCTGCGCTCTTTGGGTTTCGTCGTACCAAGAATCGTTTCTCCGTAAAAGTGAAATGTGCGACATTCTGAGCATCGGCGGGGAGCCGATCTTCGACGATCGTATCGTCAAGATTGGAACTCACACATACAATCCTTACGCTAATACTACGTTTGGGAATAGCGACGAGATACGAATTCCTATACAACAGCAAGATTTGTTGATACACATTACCATGTGATAGTTTTCTCTACATAGAAGGTAGACTCGAGTCTAAAGAATCGCCGAGTGCGCAAGAAGGAACTGCGTCGGTGACGAGGCTAGTGAACAATTGCGCGGCGTTTATGTTCGAGGAGATTCGCTACGAACTCGACGGTGTGGAAATCGATCGAAGAAGAAATGTTGGGATAACTAGCACGATTAAGAATTACGCGTCGCTGTCAGTCAAAAAAAGCAAGAAATTAAAGAACGCCGGATGGGATTTATCAGCGGCAACTCATTCGTCGATCAACGATTTCAACTTTTGCGTACCTCTCAGCGTGTTATTAGGTTTTTGTGAAGATTACAAGCGTGTCGTGGTCAACGCGCGACACGAACTTATTCTAATACGAGCGCGTAATGATAACAATTGTATCATATCGCGCGAAACGCAAGAGCCTAAAATCATTTTATTAAAGATACAGTGGCGAATGCCACATATAGTGTTAAACGATATTAATAAATTAAGGTTATTGCGCACATTGGATAGCGGACGATATCTGAGCGTCGCTTTTCGCTCGTGGGATCTCTACGAGTTTCCGCTTCTACAGAGCACGACTAAACATTCGTGGGCTGTCAAAGCGGCGACGCAACTCGAAAAACCGCGATACGTTATCTTCGCGCTACAGTCCGGAAAGAAGAACGTTCTATCCGAGGAGCCTTCCCTATTCGACGATTGCAAACTAACTAATGTCAAATTGTATCTTAATTCCGATTTTTATCCTTACGATGATATGAATTTAGATTTCGATAAGCGCAAAGTCGCAGTGCTATAACATATGTACTCAAAATTTCGAAGAACGTATTACGGATGCGACAATGACGAAGCGCTCTTAAATCTGAATAAATTTTTAGTCTATGGCCCGCTCGTAGTCATCGATTGTTCACGACAAAACGAATCGATTAAAAGCGCCACCGTGGACGTTCGCATAGAGTTCGATTGCAAGGAGAATATTCCCTCTAATACCACAGCTTACTGTCTTATCATTCATGATCGAGTGGTGGAGTACAATCCGCTCACCAACGTTGTGCGCAGAATCGTATAAGCGCGATGATATTCAAAATATGAAGAGAGAATAATAGAGGCGCACACTTCGAGTACCGCTAATAACGGCGATGGACGCACCGATCTTCGTCGATCTTCAAGGTTTCGTAGTTAATGAGAAATTCGTCGCGAAAGAAGTAGCCGTGTTAAGAAATGGCGCGGAATTGACGCATCACATCTTTCGCCCACCGATGTCTTGGGATCTGCTAACGAGAGCGGAAAAATCTCGAGCATGTTGGTTGACATCTAATCATCATCAATTAAAGTGGAATGACGGACACGTGAATTACGGGTCGATGAAAAGACTCATTCGGGACGCCATATGTCGAGAATCTAGCCCCGATTCAGCGATAAGAATCTACGTTAAAGGTCACGAGAAGAAAAAATGGCTAATCGAGATCTTAGGAAACGTTGCCGACGATCGCGATGTTGCCGTCTCCGTCGAGACTATCGACGCTGATTACGAGGATATCAAACGTTTAGAAACTCTAAACGCTTCGCGGGCCTTTCGCTGCGGATATCACGCGAAGAATTGCGCGTTAGAGAACGCTTGTAAATTGCACGATTGGTGGTTCGAACGACGCGATCATTTGCGTAATATGTGCGATTGATTCTATATTATATTACTTTATATCTACTCGTTTGTATTATAAATTATATCGAATTATTGTATATTATGCATCATTATATATTATATAACATATCGAGTCACTTATTTAATCTATAAATTTAATTATATTTTAAGCTTTATATAATGTATCGAATTTATTATCAATTATATAACCTACAAATTTAATTATATATAATGTATCGAGTGAATTATATAATCTATAAATTTAATCATTTATTTTAAGCTTTAATAAATGTATTCGTCATACTGTCGCAAAATACACGCTATACTAACGAACCGCGTTTTTCTTTTATCGCGGTCGCGTATCCTTTCCCACGATAATAGCTCGCGCATCTCCTATTTTATACGGATGTCCGTTAGAAAAGTGTTCGATTATCTGATTAGTGTTATTATAATAAAATTAAAATAAATCTATTTTATTTTAGTATTTTATATTATAAAATAAATTTATATTATAAAATAAATTTATATTTATATATATAACGAATACTATTTTTATCGCGAGCGCGTACCCTTCCGCGATAAGAGAGCGCCAACGCTTATTACGAAAGAAAGATAGCGCGAGAGCGAGAGGATATCGAAGAAGGAAAGAGAAGCGAAAAGAATCAATGCTTCGTTTAATATATAGTATTTATTCATAAAGAATCACATTTATTCATAAAGAATCACATTTTACAAATGCGTAATACACGAAATATATAAGTATAAAAAAATCAAATTTTATTAACGCGTGAAGTTACAGCTCGAAGAACGGCTGTGATTCGGGCTCGTAACCCTCTAATTGTACATTCGCTGGCGGTTTATTCTCATCGCCCTTCGACGGTTCGGCCTCGTCCTCCATCGGCTGCGATTCGGGCTCCTCGTCGATTAATTGCGATTCGGGCTTCTCGTCGATTAATTGCGATTCGGACTTCTCGTCGATCGGTCGCGATTCAGGCTCTTCGTCGAATGGCCGCGATTCAGGCTCCTCGCTGATTGGCTGTGATTCGGGCTCCTCGCTGATTGGCCGCGATTCGGGCTCTTCGTCGATCGGTGACGCGATAACTCGCCTATTCTCGTGTTCGTGAAGCCTGTCGATTAATTCAGGGATGGCGAAGTCGCGATCGCGAAACTCAAATTGCTCGGGGGCTAGCGCGACGTCGCGTTGGCGAGCGTCGCGCAACGCGCTGTGAACATTTTGCGCCTGCGCGAGCATAGTCCTCGTCTTCGTAAATAAATCATAGAGCGATTCTCGCGCCGTTCTTATACAATCTTCTATCTGTTGTCTAAAGTAAAAAAGTAAAAGGATTATTACAAATTATAATTTATTATAAAAAGTATTATAAAAATTTTAATCGAATACTTACATTGAACGCGCGATATCGATGTCTCCATCCAGCTGAAAGTTCAGTCTGAGATCCGGACTGTTTTCGATAATGCCTCGCGCCTCCTCGCGCAAATCCGAGGCGAGATCTCCCAAAACGTAAGCCTTTATTGAAATTAAATCGCTGTTCACATTAATATAATCGGCCGCGTTAATTATCTGCTCGATTCGTTCCATATCGAGTAGTTCGCGACTGATTTTAATTCTCGTTATTTCACACCTCGCCACTTTGCTCTTATACCGTTTCGCGCTTCGTCGACTAGTCACTTTACTATTTCGCGAGCGAGAATACTTTGACGCTTCTCGAAACGATCTCGCGTTTATAAAGATCGACGCGCGGATGCCGCGGTACGAGCGGAGATAAACAAGTAATAAAAATAGATTATAGAGGAAAATATACAACAAAAAATAATGTGATAAGAGGGACTCGAGCGCCCGCTAAATAACGCGCATCCCGGTGAATGTTTATCGTCGCCGGAAAGGGTACGTTTCTCTAATCGCTCGTCAAGTGTTCTTCTTAGAAGATAAACGAATAATAAAAATAGAAATAATAAAAAAGTAAAACCGCGAGAGGAACTCGAGCGTCCGCTAGATAACGCGCATCCCAGTTCGCTCACCATCGAAAGATCGCGTCCCTCTAATCGGGGCGAACTGCGACTCTTTTTCGAACGAATCGCATTTCCTCTTCCCCCACCCGCGCCGAATTCGTCAACGACAAAAATAGGCATCTCGCCGAACGCGCGAATCAATCGCGCCCGGCGTCTCTCGATAGTTTCCCGCGTCTTTCCTCGCTCCGCGCGATGACTAACGCGAAGACGGTTCTTCTCGTCTTAGCGACGACGCTCGTCGCCGCGACGGCCGCCGCGTCCGTTGATTCGGAAAAGGCCGAGGCGCTTCGCTTCCTGCGCGCGTACGGTTTTCTAAAGGACAAGGGAGAATCGTTATCATCCGATAACGCGACATCTCTGCGTCGCGCTTTGTCGCTGTTTTAAGAATACTATCAATTATCAGGAAACGGCGAGTTAGACGCAGTTACGCTTAGCCTTATGCGCAAATCGCGATGCGGTCTCGCGGATATTCCCGATCGCGCGTATAGCCCGATCGCGCGAAAATGGCCGAAAACGCGCCTCACGTGGAATTTTCAGGTAGCTAGCGAGGAACTCTCGCGAACGGCCGAAGCGGCGTTCGCGTTATGGGCGGTGAATTCGTCGCTAACCTTCGCGCGCGACCCGCTGCGACCCGGTATATTGATATCGTATCGAACGGGCGCGCACACTTACGCGAATCGCAGGAATATAGGCATTTGTCCGGCGACCTTCGACGGTCCCGGGGGAGCCCTAGCTCACGCGTTCTTTCCCTCTGGAATGACCGATTTCGCGTCAGAGGTACACGTTGACGATTCAGAACCGTGGCACGTGTATCTAAATAAAAATCCTCCTAACACGCATCATTTGTTGCAAACGCTGACGCACGAGATTGGCCACGCTTTGGGTCTACAACACAGCATGCGCAACGACTCGATAATGTTTCCATATATACCCGATATCGAGAATCAATTTCCGCTTAAGTTGAGCATAGAGGATATTCTGGCTATACAGAATCTGTACGGGTCTCACGACGACGGAAACTATCCAACGGCGACTCCCGCGACTACCGCGGCGCCCGCTACGACTAGTGTCTCGCCAATTGACCCCGCGCGCGCGGATCTCTGCGCTTTACGGCGCGTGGACGCCGCGCTGATAATAAATCACCGATTATATATAGCTAATCGCCGTAATGTGTGGTCAATCGACGTAATCGAGAAACGCTACGGTAGGCCCATGACGCTCACGGATTACGCGGCGTTTCTCCCAGCGAATTTCACGCGCCTATCCGCCGCGTATCGAAGACCCTCGGGCGATCTCGCGCTATTCGCGAACGATTCGATCTACCTCGCGGAATATCCTAGCCTCAAGCTAAAATCGGGTTGGCCAAGATATCTCCACGATATCGGACTTCCTCGAAATGTTAAGATTAACACTGCGATAAACACGCACACGGGACGAACCTACGCGATCTACGACGACGACAAGGTAGCGGAGATTGACGAGTGCCGCATGATAGTTATTAGACGCGCTCCATTAAAAGATATATTTCCCGGAATACCGCCCGCGATAACGTCAGCCTTTCGATATATCGACGGCAATCTATATTTTTTCGCCAAACGTCAATTTTACGCCTTTAACCAATTTACGAATATCGTAACTTCGGCGGGTCCTTTCGATCTACACGCGCTCGGTATCGAGTGTCCTACGGATGGGCTGCTAAGGCAATTGCGCGATCTCCTAAGTCGCGTTTATCGTCTTAGCGACGCGACCGAGAGAGAGAGAATCGACGAGGAGGACGACTAGAGCGACTCTGCCGTCATTTTTAAAAAATAGAATATAAGAGAGGACGCGCGCGAAAGAGGAAGAAGAAATCTCTACGCGAGTATATAAAGACCATCCATCAGTTAAGCGCTTCATTGTCGGCGGAGAACGCCGAAGCCTACGAACGAAAAAAAAATGAGTGATAATGTACGCGACAATGGGTGGGCCACCACAACAGCAGCACTCATTTGACAATCGATCGAGGCTAACCGAGCGAGACCGCGAGGATAGCGCGGGATACGCTAAAAGAGCTAAACAGGACAATGGGTAAGACTATTAAATGTTTATTCGAATTAATAATCCGCTAGCGTCGTTTCTCTTATCACCCGCATCCATTTTCAGACGAGATCGCGACCGAACGCCTAGATGTGACGCGGATGTTTCGATTGTGCGGCCGCTCAGAATCTTAGGAAGACGCTATCCATTGACCAAAACTGCGTACAAACATCTCGAAGTCAGCGTTAATGTTAGTCGACCCTCTTTTGTGGAAATCGTCCTTGGAGATTGCCACGGCAAGGAGATCTCGCTAACGCTGGATATGTGGAAGGAATTGCTCGATCTACGATCTACGCTTCTATCATATTTTCGCTCCGATGAGGCGCGTCCTCCAGCGCCGATATATATCGAACAGTTAACGCTGCGATTCGGTAAACTCAACAATCTCCGAATACTCCGTCTCGAAACACCCAAAGTTCGTCTGGCCGTATCGAAGAGCACCGTTCTAACTATATTAAATCTAGAACTTTGTGTTAACCGCATCGTTACATCTTTAAGCAGTTTAACCGCGCATGTGGATAACAAGCTGACTCGTTTTCTCGATATCGCGGCAGGCGCTCACGATTCAGCGCTTATTCCCACGATGATACGCGATAACGAGAACTTCGACCGCAACGATATCGTCGATTGCGAGCTGCAGGCTCTGCTCTTCGGAGAATCGTGATACGCTTATTCGCATACTCGTATTATCACATTATTAATATATTAAAAATATTGTAAAAGAAAAATAATAAAAACGCTCCTCCTCTCGCGCAAAAACACAATCTTTCTTTATTCCACAACCTTTCAACGATTCGCTATCTCGCTCGAGCGATAAGCGCGCTCGTATCGCCGCTAACCTTTCCTCTATCCATCTCCCTCGGCGCCATATATCAGCGTCCGCTCGCGGATCGCGCGCTAGAAGCGACGCGCGTCCCTTAAGAATCGCGATAACGGATCACACGCTTCGCGCCAAGGTCAATCGCGCCGGGAGAAATCGCGACCTCAATCGAGTCCAGCGTCATCTCCCGGGCGATCACGTTGATTTTGTTGGGCGTCTAGATAGGCCGGTGCTAACTCACTTTTATGAGAGCGAGAGAGATGGATAGAGAGATAGAAAAGGATGGACATATGAGTTAGAACAGTTTGTTGACGGCCGAGGGGGACGCGTGGACAGGGGGGAGAGGAGGGGGGTACGTAGGGCGAGTCGGTAAGCGCGACCCCCGATCGAGCCGAGCGCCATCTCACGGGCAATCTTAGCGATTCATACCCGCTCCCTCCCGTGACGTCACGCGCTCCCCCGACCCCCCTCGCCCCGTCGGCAGATTGATAGAAGGTAATTTTATGTTCGTTCTCACGTTTTGAGCTGCCGGCGCGATCGCGGAACCCGGTACATTGTCGCGAACTACGGGCGGCCGCAGAGAATCAAGAATGCGCTGAGCGCGTGCTACTGAATTAAAATATGATTCTTCGAATAAATCCCTCTCATTATTGTTGTTGCTACCCTCATCCTTTGACTCGATTTTAGACTGTACGTCGTCAAAGACGTCCCAAGTAAGTTTAATTCTATGTAATCGCTCTGTCAATTGCTGTTCATCCGGATGATCGGCCCACGATTCTATATACGTATTGAAACGAGTCAATTGCGCCTTTATTGTGGCGCGTTTTTGCACGAGTGCACGAGTATTGTCAGTCATGTTGTATAACGCGACCCTCACGGCACGGACGATATGTAAACTAAAATACATATATATGTAATGTATACTCCTCGAAATAAGAATAACGGATAGAAAACCTGTTCTAACGTATTCGATGTTCTCGCAATATATCTCGCTTGTGATTTCGTCGCCTTCGGTGTCGACGCCTCGCTGATGTGCTGTCTCTCTTGCGGTGCTGCCCGGCGATGTCGTGTTCTCTCTCGGTGAAGAGCCTCTGTCTCGATGCTGTACTATAGATGCGTCTTTGTCTTGATGCTCGATGGTATAGGATCTCTCTCTTACTCACAATGTCCGCCGTGACGACGCTTGCCTTCTCTGTCGTAAGGCATACTTAGTTCAGATTCTCACACTTCACACAGGCTTCGATAGCATTCGAAAGGCCCGTTTTAGTTGAGATAATCCGGCTCGAAGGACCAAATTTATGTTCGATGCGCCGTGCCTTCGTTGGATTTTTGTGCGTTGCACGTGCACGAACTATGGCGGCAGAAGTTTTACCTCCCGGACCGCCTATTTTATTTCTCGCAATTCAGATCAGGAGGTGAAATCATGGATGCGATGTATAGATGACAATCCAAATAATTTCTTTTATTGCACTCAGCAAAAAATACTTATTACAAACAGATCAAAAGGAACACAAATGAAAAGAATCGGTTAGCACGTGTAATCGTGAATACTGCTACGCACGACTGGCACACTGCCGGAACTGACTACAGCGCTCTACCAAAGTAACTAGGCGCTCAGGAGTGTAGGATTAAACGCAAGGTTCCCAACACTTTAAATGAAGAAGCAATTATTGGAATAGCGAACTTAGGGACAAAAACACATCAGCCTAAGGTCGTCATCACTTGTAAAAATTTTAAAGGATATTGCTTCTTCATGGTGGACTCAGAATCCTCTGTGAATCTCGTTACGGTAGGGATCCTAAAGAGCACACCCATAAATATAAAAGATAGGCTGAAGTTAAAGGGAATCTCTAGTAAACCGATTAAAGCATTAGGATCAGCCACTTTTGAACTCATGGGGAGGAGTACTAAATTTTACATCGTCAGGAACGATTTCGGCATACCCGCCGACGGCATAATAGGTGCCAATTTCTTAAAGCATAACGATGCCATTATCGATTACAAACACGAATGTTTAACATTTGAGAACATTCAAGTACCATTCTACAAGAGTGAAGACATCATGGTGCCTTCACGCTCCATCGTTGACATTGCGTTCAACATCAGCAATCCAGAAAAGGAAGAGGGATATATACCTCGAAGCGAACCGATTAAAGGTTTATTTTTGGGTGAAGCACTCGTCAAAAATTCCCGAGGAAAGGGGCATGTTAAAGCTTACAATTTGACGGAGCAAGACTACACCATAGAGGTATACCCAATGCCTTTAGAGGACTTTGAAAAGCACCCTCAGTTAATTTCTAATTCTAAGAGCCAAGGAGAGCTCGCCAACCATGGGAAATCTTCAGATTCTATTTTATTAAACTCCGAGGAGTTTTCGTATTCTACCAACTCTGCTCAGCCTCTCGCTTCCAGGGATCTGACGGAGTCTTTTAAGAGCCAAGGAGAGCTCACCAGTTATGGGAAATCTTCAGATTTACTAAATACTCTTCCGGTGCCACAGGACCAGAAAGATATTCTTACTACACAAGATGCGTCACCAGCATCTTCGTGCCTCAAGGATTCTGTCGACACGCTTCCAGGGTCAACAGGTCTTGAGGATCTCCTAAATCCAAACAATACGTTTGCCATATCTCCAGACCCGAGGGTCTCCTCTGAAATTTCAGACATATCTAGTCATATACCAAGACTTCAGGCTCTAATAAACGTAGAGCATTTGAACGAAGAAGAAGCAGATCACGTAAAAACCATACTTGAAGAGTATGGAGACTGCTTCCATCTTCCTGGAGAAAACCTCAAATTTACTACCTTCGTTAAACACTCTATTCCTACTACAGATAATATACCTATACATGTAAAACAGTACAGGTATCCACCGGTCCATAAGGAGGAGATCGACAAGCAAGTGACAAAATTGCTACAGGATGAAATAATAATGCCTTCAGCCTCACCGTATAACGCTCCCCTATGGATTGTCCCGAAGAAGTCCGCGGCCAACGGACAAAAGAAGTGGCGAATGGTCATAGATTTTAGGAAGCTGAATGAAAAAACAGTCAGAGATGCGTATCCACTACCCAATATCGTGGAAATATTGGATCAGCTTGGTAGCGCAAAATACTTCTCCATTTTCGACCTTGCACAGGGGTTTCACCAGATACCCATGGCCCCTGAAGACCAAAAGAAGACGGCCTTCTCAATCCCTTATGGTCATTACGAATATCAGAGAATACCATACGGATTAAAAAACGCTCCCGCAACCTTCCAACGCCTGATGGATGTCCTCACAGGCTTGCAAGGGAATTAACTATTCATTTATCTCGATGACATCGTGATTTACGCAAGATCGCTGGAGGAACATAAAATAAAAATAAGAGAATTAATGCAAAGACTAAGACAGGCCAACTTACAGTTGCAACTCGACAAATGCCAGTTCCTTAGGCACGAGGTAGCCTATTTGGGGCATATCATCGGAAGCAACGGAGTGAGGCCAGACCCTGATAAAATCAACGCAGTTAAACATTTCCCTATTCCAAACTGTTATGCCTCTGGAGAGGCACGGTAGTAGGATCGTTTGCCGGAAGGAATTTGGAAATTCGGGCGCCGCCCGAGTAACTCACGGGTTTATTATAAATAGAAAGGACACCGTTGTATTTGGAATAAATATATATATATCTATTTTATTTGTATCTCGGCTTAATTACAAAGTCCCCGCACGTCACTTGCGTCGAGTATCGCGATATCGGATATCTTGGCGTGCGCGTGTCTGGAGTCGAGTTTCGGTCGCGAGACTCACTTCTCGATCTTTCGTATTTCTTTCTGCCGACTGCGTGGCGTTAATGTAATAGTTTTCCGTAACAAGCGTTATTGACTGCCCGCGTAATATTAATTGATGATCAAGACTGCCCGCCGATCGTTAGCGATGGGTCTTTTTATTATCTCCCCTTGGTTTCCCAGGAGGGGATCGGTTAGCGACAAGACCATGTGTCGTGTCGCTCGATTTTTTGCGGCAAGATCCGGATGCAAGCTAAGGAGTTCTAAGGGACTTCTTTGCTTGCATTTTCGCAATGCATTAATTTCGCTTGCCTTGATTTCCGCGTTTTCGTAATGAGTGATTGCGCGGTCGCTCGGGCTTCACGCGTGGCTCGCGTTGTCAGCGCTTCGCTCGGTCAACGTTCGTAACGTGATCTGTATTCGCGTTACACGTTGAGCAATGTCTTATCGTATAAAATAATATCTCTAAAATACTATATATCTATTAATTCGTGTATAGCCTTTTCGGGCTATAACAAAACATATATAAAATATAAAGCAATTTTTAGGCCTGGCCGGATACTACCGTAGATTTATAAGAGACTTCTCTAAAATCGCTAAACCTTTAACTGACTTATTAAAGAAAGACAAACCGTTTATCTGGACTACCTTGCAGGAAAATTCCTTTGACACACTCAGAAACGAACTTTGCAAAGAACCAATTTTGCAGTACTCAAATTTTGACGAACCTTTTCTATTAACTACAGATGCTAGTGGATACGCCATAGGAGGTGTATTAAGTCAGGGCGAAATTGGGAAAGACTTGCCGATAACTTACACTTCCAGAACCTTAAACGACGCCGAAGGAAGATACTCGACAATTGAGAAGGAGTGCCTGGCCGTCGTATACTGTGTCACGTATTTCCGCCATTACCTATACGGCAAACGATTTACCATTTTGACGGACCACAAACCGCTGGTTTGGCTCCACTCAATAAAGGACCCCAGCTCGAGGCTCTGGAAATGGAGGTTAAAACTCTCTGAATACGATTACGAAATAAACTACAAAGCGGGAAAAGCTAATGTAGTAGCAGACGCTCTTTCAAGAAACCCACCCGCTTCCGACGCTTCTCTGCTTTCTTTAACTACTTCAAATGAAAGTTCCAATGAATCTCTTTTTTCTTATCAAACAGCTCAATCAACTACTCAACAATCTAGACCCTCTATCATTTTTCCATCTAACAATGAAAACCCATCAACCATTGCTAAACCGCATCAACAAGTAACAATTGGAGACCTAACGGAGGATGCTTTGCTAACCCCTCCCGCAATTAACGATAATCAACCACAATTCTTATTCCCCATGAAATAAATTCAGAAGAGGAAATAGATTTGAATAATCAAACAATAAGATCCGACGAAAACGAACCAATAACGACAGACGAAGATTCTGACAGTGTGACAGACGAGACTGAATCAGAATCCCCTCAACCTAAATCCTCAGACAATGAAAACCGTTTTCGAATAAATGACACTCGCGACTCTTTAATTACCAGAAAGGATCATCATGTTATTTTTACAACTCTTGACGGAACTCCTTTTGACAAGGGATCTAAAGACTATAAAAAAGAAAATAAACTCCCAAATTATGAAGATTTAACTTTTACAAGAACGCGTACTACAAATTTCAGTAACGGAAAATTCCTAGTAAACATTCCGATAAAACAGGATGACAGAACTCCTATCGAACGAAACGATATTTTAAGTTGTATCAGATCACTACGTGACGTTATAACAGAATTAAATCTAAAACCTATTCGTATTGCTCAGAACGACTTGTACGACTCAATTCCCCGGATTTTTATGTATAAAAATCTCAAAAGATTCTTATCAGACTTATCATTAACCATAACAATTTGCAAATCCTTAATACGCTGTCCCGACCTGCATGAAAGACAGAATATTATTTATGAGAAACATGCGACCAAAATTGGAGGACACAAAGGAATAACAAAAACTTATAATAGAATTAGACAAAATTATTATTGGTCAACCATGAAAAAGGACATACAAGAATATATTAAAAACTGTAGAAACTGCCAAATTAAAAAACTAACTAGGGTAAAATCTAAGCAACCAATGCTAATAACAGATACTCCTGGAGCCGCATTCGATAAAATATCCATGGATGTAGTAGGACCATTGCCAACCACTAGTCGAAACAACTCCTATATACTTACCATCCAAGACCTTTTAACCAAGTACTGTGTCGCTTCTCCTATTCAAAATGCTGACTCTCTTTCTATCGCAGAAGCTTTTATCAAGGACTTTATTTGTGTATATGGAGCTCCTAGAGCCTTGTTAACTGAGCAAGCTCCCACTTTTTTCACCTCTCTCATGAAGACCATTGCAAACTACTTTAAGATTAAACAGTATCGTACAACTTATATTTACAGCTTATTACCCACAGTCTAATGGTTCTATAGAACGCTCGCATCATGTTCTAACTGAATATTTAAAAATGTATATTAACCAAAATAAGGAATGGGACGAACACATACGCCCCGCAATGTTCGCATATAACACTTCAGTACACGAAGGAACAAACTACACCCCTTACTCTTTAGTTTTTGGACACCTTCCGCGTGTACCTTCATCTTTTATAATTCCCGAGGAAGTAACAGAATTACCTTATCAAGACTATCTCACAAACCTCTTTGATACTTTAAAATCATCTCAACAATTAGCAAGACAGAACTTAATAAAGTCAAAAGAAAAAAGTAAAAAGCATTATGACAAGAGAACAAATGTACAAAGTTTTAAAGCTAACGATAAAGTCTATTTACTGAAAGAACCAACAAAGGGAAAATTTGACGACCAGTATACTGGACCATATAGAATCATTGAAATGATACCAATGAACAACGCGAGAATAGACTTTCGTGGAAAACCACGCGTAGTTCACGTAAACAAGCTAAAGCTGTGCAAAAGCACCTATTATATAGATCCGGGTTGAAAGAAAGTGCAAAAAGGGAAATTCTGTAAGCGCAGCCTGGACCCCCGGATCCAGTAGTATTAAGAACCTTAAATATTTTCATTTCTTTTTCTATTATTATTATTATTCTAACTACACGTACTTGTATACTCACACTCGACACATC
Organism: Formica selysi; assembly: GCA_009859135.1. Taxonomy (NCBI): domain Eukaryota; kingdom Metazoa; phylum Arthropoda; class Insecta; order Hymenoptera; family Formicidae; genus Formica; species Formica selysi. The sequence continues at coordinate 9,326 of WHNR01000078.1, read as the reverse complement.
CTGTAACACAAAACAACACAGACAAGCAACATTATTCACGGTCTTATACTTAATTATAATATTTTTATTTTTAAGGTTTTCTACGTTCTACTCTTCTTGTCCGTTACCGCGACATTACTCTCTGGCACAACATCAATAATAGCGTACGATTGCGGAGGAGCGTACCTCAACGTTACCACCGTTTCACTTTTAAGATCCGGCGAATGCGATTTAGACATCGATACACCTGCGACAACAAACACGTATATACAACTTCTACAATTATCAAATTATGCGCAAACACAAGTTATCCAATGTAAGATAGAAATCATGCGCACTATACACCACTGTGGCATGCACTCACACATTTCCGCAGTCCATAACGGTTATGCTAGCTACTTACAAGAAACATTTCGTGGCAGATGTGTGCAGATGCACAAAGAAGGACTTTTAAGAATAGGAAGCTCAGAAATTATAGACGGGCTAAAATCGAATCACACATACTATCGAAGCGTTACACTTGCAGGAAAAGTAAATGTAGACGGCAAATGCAAAGGAATTCAATACTCTGATCACTATGGCACTTGGGACGACGTAGTCGTACAAGCCACTGTAAAAATATCATTAAAGGATTCATACGTTCCAATCAAATTAAATACAGGAAAGATAGTTTTAAAATCCGGTACCGTTTGTGACCTAGGAGACGAAACATGCATAGACTCAGACGACGGTTATTCATTTTGGGAAAGCATTCCTACCACCGCGTGTAGATTTGAAAATTACGATATATTATATGAAGGAAGCGCTATTAAATTCCAAGGATTTCAGGATGCGCACAATACTACCATTTTTTCCTTAGAAACACAAGATACAACCTTCGCCCTCACACTGACACGCAGACACACCATTTGTGGATACACTTTATACGAGACAGAACATCCTAAATTATTTATTTTCGAGACACAGAAAGGGAACATCTTCAAAACTCAATCAAAAACTGCTATTACGAACCTCGATATGTTTACTTATGCAAACTCAAAATTTGTTTACGTTGAGAAATATATAAGGAGCCAAATAACCTCCTTATACCAAGACGTAATCCTGCAGAAATGTGAGTTGGAGAAACAAGTGATACAGAATACACTGTCGCTTGCCTCTATCTTACCAGACGAATTTGCATACAGGCTCATGAAGTCTCCCGGCTATATGGCAGTAACTGCAGGAGAAGTAATTCATGTCATAAAGTGCATACCGATAGATATAACACTCAGGAAAACTAATACATGTCACACAGAATTACCAGTCACATTTCGAAACGCCTCACTATACATGACTCCCAAATCACGCATACTAACAAGACAGAATACACTTCGAGACTGCAATCCCTTATTACCTATCCTCTATAATATTGATGAGACCTGGATACAATTTAACCTTATACCTGCAATGGCAAACCCTCCACATACAATAAAACCACTGACAAAATTAATATGGAAGGGACATACGTGCCAGACTGGACGAACAAATTTCGTAATCTTTGAATCCGAAATTTAATCTAAGGGGGGTGGTGTGACGTCCTAGCCGCACGTCTAATTTTTAAATAAACAATAAATTTAATATTCACCCATAAGAGGTGAAAGGAATAAAGTTTAAAGAAAATTGTTCGTTCAGAAAGAGTAATACTAAATGTAATATTCATACTTGCGAATCACCCCGTATATAATCAACGCTCAAGCGCTCTAGCGGGTGACATAAAAATATCCGTACCACATAGACTATAAGAATAATTAATAAGTAATAATTTTATATTTGCATTTAAAACTACACAGTCAGACTAACTTCTGAAGTGTTAAAATTAATAAGAGAATGCAATACGGAAAGGCAAGGCAACAGTCAATGCAAATGTAACGTTATTAATTAATAAACGAATATCCCGTGTAGATATTGCGAAACGGGATAATTGGTACATGCTTTAATAATTTTAAGAACACATACATTTATATATGCACACAGTAATATTAAGAATTTTATATTTTTTATTCATATTAGCATTAAGAATCCTTATGCGTATATATACTCTATGCTACGCGCATACCATATGGGAGCGGTGCACTTGGACACAGTACAATTGGACACGGTACAAATGGACACGTTGCAAATGGACACGAAACTTTGCACACGGCTCAATTGGACACAGTGCATTTGGACACAATAATTTTGGACACAGTAGCTTTTGGACACAGAAGAAAATTAATTTGGACACCGTTCAGTAGCACACCGGTCAGTTGCACACCGTTCAGTTGCACACCGTTCAGTTGCACACATAAAAATGCACACCGTTTAGTTGGACACATAAAAATGCATACCGTTCAGTTGCACACCGCTCAGTTGCACACCGTTCAGTTGCACACCGTTCAGTTGCACACCGCTCAATTGCACACCGGTCAGTTGCACACCGCTCAGTTGCACACCGCTCAGTTGCACACCGCTCAGTTGCACACCGCTCAGTTGCACACCGCTCAGTTGCACACCGCTCAGTTGCACACCGTTCAGTTGCACACCGTTCAGTTGCACACCATTAATTTGCCCACCGTAGTTGTAAAGCGAGGTCCACCCTGCTTACCGGCGGGGCGGGTGCGGGAGGGGGGCCGAAGGCCCCCCTTGCACCCCCCGTGTGTGTGTGTGTGTGCAACTGAGCGGTGTGCAACTGAGCGGTGTGCAACTGAGCGGTGTGCAACTGAGCGGTGTGCAACTGAGCGGTGTGCAACTGAGCGGTGTGCAACTGACCGGTGTGCAATTGAGCGGTGTGCAACTGAACGGTGTGCAACTGAACGGTGTGCAACTGAGCGGTGTGCAACTAACGGTGTGCATTTTTATGTGTCCAACTAAACGGTGTGCATTTTTATGTGTGCAACTGAACGGTGTGCAACTGAACGGTGTGCAACTGACCGGTGTGCTACTGAGCGGTGTCCAAATTAATTTTCTTCTATGTCCAAAAGCTACTGTGTCCAAAATTATTGTGTCCAAATGCACTGTGTCCAATTGAGCCGTGTGCAAAGTTTCGTGTCCATTTGCAACGTGTCCATTTGCACCGTGTCCAATTGTACTGTGTCCAAGTGAAGGCCACTCTACCATATAACGTAGCGCCTTTACTAACATTGTATTTAGTTAAGAGTATAAGTGAAATAATATTTTATTCACTGTAGTATTATAAGCGTCTTAAATTGTGCATGGTGATGCAAGTCGGCCGTCGATCAATACTCTTATCCGCCCGGCCGATAAGATAAAGAGGAAGCCCGGAGAACAACAGGCAGAGGCTGATGCAACCGGCTTGGAATGCAGACGGTGAAGTCATGCAGTAGCGCTATGGCCATCCTTCTCACACATCAGGGAAACCCCGAGTGACGTAGCGCTCCCTACCAACAGCGCTTCCCACTCGCTATACTCACGCCCACGGATCTCCCACCAGCATAGGAAAACTCTATGTAAAAGCATGGAGAGCCCTATCCTACCACGTACATCAAGGCGCTCCCACTGCAGCATTTTCCCCGCCAACACCCGAAGACCGGAGGAGCTCAGAGCGAGCCCAGCTTCAAGCATTACTATTCCAACTATAGAGCAGTTTACACATATTACTATTCTAAACTTCGAACAGCTAACACGAATAGCTCTTAACGTAGTAATCCGGCATACGTGTCGACAAGCTCCCAGTTCATACAGTCTATAAGGCTTTCATTCTTGTACTCAGAGTTTCGTAGCGTTAGCAGACGCTAGTAATATTAGTTGCCTAATTTAAATATAAAATAAAGTGCTATTTTACCTTACGACATTCTACTAATTATTTCAACGTCCGGCTACCGATCCATCCTGAATCAGCCGTCATTACCATAATTAAGAGCGCTTATAATCAATCGATTTGGAGGACCATCTACAAGGAGAATCCAGTATACCAATCGCTAATTCTATACTCATAACCAATTATTGGTAAGTTAAGATATTACTTTTATTCTATTTCTAGACAAGTTGTAAGACTTCTGGTCCCTGGTAAACCCGGTGAATGCAGGGTGACCAAAAAGAATTAACATTTGATTTATTAAAGTTATATTCAATATAATCAATAACTTATACTTCTATCTCAATATAGATTTAGTACTATTATTCTAACATAGTCACGCTTTTGAGTTTACTTAGTAGTAGAGATTAAAATTTAATTTTTTTATTAACCTCGAATTCTGAGACGTGACACCAGCTACCGGGACACTGTCACAGAACCAGGTATTGTTCAAGAATTCTTTCGCAGCGATGAGCGAAATATATTCGCTCCAACTCTCCTATGCTGGTGGGAGATCCGTGGGCGTGAGTATAGCGAGTGGGAAGCGCTGTTGGTAGGGAGCGCTACGTCACTCGGGTTTCCCTGATGTGTGAGAAGGATGGCCATAGCGCTACTGCATGACTTCACCGTCTGCATTCCAAGCCGGTTGCATCAGCCTCTGCCTGTTGTTCTCCGGGCTTCCTCTTTATCTTATCGGCCGGGCGGATAAGAGTATTGATCGACGGCCGACTTGCATCACCATGCACAATTTAAGACGCTTATAATACTACAGTGAATAAAATATTATTTCACTTATACTCTTAACTAAATACAATGTTAGTAAAGGCGCTACGTTATATGGTATGCGCGTAGCATAGAGTATATATACGCATAAGGATTCTTAATGCTAATATGAATAAAAAATATAAAATTCTTAATATTACTGTGTGCATATATAAATGTATGTGTTCTTAAAATTATTAAAGCATGTACCAATTATCCCGTTTCGCAATATCTACACGGGATATTCGTTTATTAATTAATAACGTTACATTTGCATTGACTGTTGCCTTGCCTTTCCGTATTGCATTCTCTTATTAATTTTAACACTTCAGAAGTTAGTCTGACTGTGTAGTTTTAAATGCAAATATAAAATTATTACTTATTAATTATTCTTATAGTCTATGTGGTACGGATATTTTTATGTCACCCGCTAGAGCGCTTGAGCGTTGATTATATACGGGGTGATTCGCAAGTATGAATATTACATTTAGTATTACTCTTTCTGAACGAACAATTTTCTTTAAACTTTATTCCTTTCACCTCTTATGGGTGAATATTAAATTTATTGTTTATTTAAAAATTAGACGTGCGGCTAGGACGTCACACCACCCCCCTTAGATTAAATTTCGGATTCAAAGATTACGAAATTTGTTCGTCCAGTCTGGCACGTATGTCCCTTCCATATTAATTTTGTCAGTGGTTTTATTGTATGTGGAGGGTTTGCCATTGCAGGTATAAGGTTAAATTGTATCCAGGTCTCATCAATATTATAGAGGATAGGTAATAAGGGATTGCAGTCTCGAAGTGTATTCTGTCTTGTTAGTATGCGTGATTTGGGAGTCATGTATAGTGAGGCGTTTCGAAATGTGACTGGTAATTCTGTGTGACATGTATTAGTTTTCCTGAGTGTTATATCTATCGGTATGCACTTTATGACATGAATTACTTCTCCTGCAGTTACTGCCATATAGCCGGGAGACTTCATGAGCCTGTATGCAAATTCGTCTGGTAAGATAGAGGCAAGCGACAGTGTATTCTGTATCACTTGTTTCTCCAACTCACATTTCTGCAGGATTACGTCTTGGTATAAGGAGGTTATTTGGCTCCTTATATATTTCTCAACGTAAACAAATTTTGAGTTTGCATAAGTAAACATATCGAGGTTCGTAATAGCAGTTTTTGATTGAGTTTTGAAGATGTTCCCTTTCTGTGTCTCGAAAATAAATAATTTAGGATGTTCTGTCTCGTATAAAGTGTATCCACAAATGGTGTGTCTGCGTGTCAGTGTGAGGGCGAAGGTTGTATCTTGTGTTTCTAAGGAAAAAATGGTAGTATTGTACGCATCCTGAAATCCTTGGAATTTAATAGCGCTTCCTTCATATAATATATCGTAATTTTCAAATCTACACGCGGTGGTAGGAATGCTTTCCCAAAATGAATAACCGTCGTCTGAGTCTATGCATGTTTCGTCTCCTAGGTCACAAACGGTACCGGATTTTAAAACTATCTTTCCTGTATTTAATTTGATTGGAACGTATGAATCCTTTAATGATATTTTTACAGTGGCTTGTACGACTACGTCGTCCCAAGTGCCATAGTGATCAGAGTATTGAATTCCTTTGCATTTGCCGTCTACATTTACTTTTCCTGCAAGTGTAACGCTTCGATAGTATGTGTGATTCGATTTTAGCCCGTCTATAATTTCTGAGCTTCCTATTCTTAAAAGTCCTTCTTTGTGCATCTGCACACATCTGCCACGAAATGTTTCTTGTAAGTAGCTAGCATAACCGTTATGGACTGCGGAAATGTGTGAGTGCATGCCACAGTGGTGTATAGTGCGCATGATTTCTATCTTACATTGGATAACTTGTGTTTGCGCATAATTTGATAATTGTAGAAGTTGTATATACGTGTTTGTTGTCGCAGGTGTATCGATGTCTAAATCGCATTCGCCGGATCTTAAAAGTGAAACGGTGGTAACGTTGAGGTACGCTCCTCCGCAATCGTACGCTATTATTGATGTTGTGCCAGAGAGTAATGTCGCGGTAACGGACAAGAAGAGTAGAACGTAGAAAACCTTAAAAATAAAAATATTATAATTAAGTATAAGACCGTGAATAATGTTGCTTGTCTGTGTTGTTTTGTGTTACAGGATGTGTCGAGTGTGAGTATACAAGTACGTGTAGTTAGAATAATAATAATAATAGAAAAAGAAATGAAAATATTTAAGGTTCTTAATACTACTGGATCCGGGGGTCCAGGCTGCGCTTACAGAATTTCCCTTTTTGCACTTTCTTTCAATCCGGATCTATATAATAGGTGCTTTTGCATAGCTTTAGCTTGTTTACGTGAACTACGCGTGGTTTTCCACGAAAGTCTATTCTCGCGTTGTTCATTGGTATCATTTCAATGATTCTATATGGTCCAGTATACTGGTCGTCAAATTTTCCCTTTGTTGGTTCTTTCAGTAAATAGACTTTATCGTTAGCTTTAAAACTTTGTACATTTGTTCTCTTGTCATAATGCTTTTTACTTTTTTCTTTTGACTTTATTAAGTTCTGTCTTGCTAATTGTTGAGATGATTTTAAAGTATCAAAGAGGTTTGTGAGATAGTCTTGATAAGGTAATTCTGTTACTTCCTCGGGAATTATAAAAGATGAAGGTACACGCGGAAGGTGTCCAAAAACTAAAGAGTAAGGGGTGTAGTTTGTTCCTTCGTGTACTGAAGTGTTATATGCGAACATTGCGGGGCGTATGTGTTCGTCCCATTCCTTATTTTGGTTAATATACATTTTTAAATATTCAGTTAGAACATGATGCGAGCGTTCTATAGAACCATTAGACTGTGGGTAATAAGCTGTAAATATAAGTTGTACGATACTGTTTAATCTTAAAGTAGTTTGCAATGGTCTTCATGAGAGAGGTGAAAAAAGTGGGAGCTTGCTCAGTTAACAAGGCTCTAGGAGCTCCATATACACAAATAAAGTCCTTGATAAAAGCTTCTGCGATAGAAAGAGAGTCAGCATTTTGAATAGGAGAAGCGACACAGTACTTGGTTAAAAGGTCTTGGATGGTAAGTATATAGGAGTTGTTTCGACTAGTGGTTGGCAATGGTCCTACTACATCCATGGATATTTTATCGAATGCGGCTCCAGGAGTATCTGTTATTAGCATTGGTTGCTTAGATTTTACCCTAGTTAGTTTTTTATTTGGCAGTTTCTACAGTTTTTTAATATATTCTTGTATGTCCTTTTTCATGGTTGACCAATAATAATTTTGTCTAATTCTATTATAAGTTTTTGTTATTCCTTTGTGTCCTCAATTTTGGTCGCATGTTTCTCATAAATAATATTCTGTCTTTCATGCAGGTCGGGACAGCGTATTAAGGATTTGCAAATTGTTATGGTTAATGATAAGTCTGATAAGAATCTTTTGAGATTTTTATACATAAAATCCGGGGAATTGAGTCGTACAAGTCGTTCTGAGCAATACGAATAGGTTTTTAGATTTAATTCTGTTATAACGTCACGTAGTGATCTGATACAACTTAAAATATCGTTTCGTTCGATAGGAGTTCTGTCATCCTGTTTTATCGGAATGTTTACTAGGAATTTTCCGTTACTGAAATTTGTAGTACGCGCTCTTGTAAAAGTTAAATCTTCATAATTTGGGAGTTTATTTTCTTTTTTATAGTCTTTAGATCCCTTGTCAAAAGGAGTTCCGTCAAGAGTTGTAAAAATAACATGATGATCCTTTCTGGTAATTAAAGAGTCGCGAGTGTCATTTATTCGAAACGGTCTCCATTGTCTGAGGATTTAGGTTGAGGGGATTCTGATTCAGTCTCGTCTGTCACACTGTCAGAATCTTCGTCTGTCGTTATTGGTTCGTTTTCGTCGGATCTTATTGTTTGATTATTCAAATCTATTTCCTCTTCTGAATTTATTTCATGGGGAATAAGAATTGTGGTTGATTATCGTTAATTGCGGGAGGGGTTAGCAAAGCATCCTCCGTTAGGTCTCCAATTGTTACTTGTTGATGCGGTTTAGCAATGGTTGATGGGTTTTCATTGTTAGATGGAAAAATGATAGAGGGTCTAGATTGTTGAGTAGTTGATTGAGCTGTTTGATAAGAAAAAAAGATTCATTGGAACTTTCATTTGAAGTAGTTAAAGAAAGCAGAGAAGCGTCGGAAGCGGGTGGGTTTCTTGAAAGAGCGTCTGCTACTACATTAGCTTTTCCCGCTTTGTAGTTTATTTCGTAATCGTATTCAGAGAGTTTTAACCTCCATTTCCAGAGCCTCGAGCTGGGGTCCTTTATTGAGTGGAGCCAAACCAGCGGTTTGTGGTCCGTCAAAATGGTAAATCGTTTGCCGTATAGGTAATGGCGGAAATACGTGACACAGTATACGACGGCCAGGCACTCCTTCTCAATTGTCGAGTATCTTCCTTCGGCGGTCGTTAAGGTTCTGGAAGTGTAAGTTATCGGCAAGTCTTTCCCAATTTCGCCTGACTTAATACACTCCTATGGCGTATCCACTAGCATCTGTAGTTAATAGAAAAGGTTCGTCAAATTTGAGTACTGCAAAATTGGTTCTTTGCAAAGTTCGTTTCTGAGTGTGTCAAAGGATTTTTCTGCAAGGTAGTCCAGATAAACGGTTTGTCTTTCTTTAATAAGTCAGTTAAAGGTTTAGCGATTTTAGAGAAGTCTCTTATAAATCTACGGTAGTATCCGGCCAGGCCTAAAAATTGCTTTAT